>JAAGKR010001653.1:0-116960 GCA_011419295.1 Clarias macrocephalus
ACATGTGCGCACACACACACGCACACACACACACGCACGCACACACACGCACGCACACACACACTTCATGCTTTAGGAGATTCTCTCTGCTTGGGAAATATGCAGCAGATTTGAGCTCTATAATCTGGATGCAATTTGCAGGTGTGCGTCTTCACCTAAATATTAACCATTATCTTATTAAATAATGATGGCTGTCAAGGGACATGCGTGAGGTTAAAACCAGAAGGTTCCTACAGTACATCTTAACCTTATTTTAGAAGGTCATAGACTTAGCCAGTTCTATATGCTGCAGATGTGCAGAACTCATCCTTACATTGTCTGCAGTTAACAGTATACTCACCTGTAGAATGCTTGGGGGGGAACATGTTTTACTCTTAGTGCATTTAGCTTTTTGCTTACACTTCTTTGTTATCTGCTAAAGGCTGTAGTAATAGAGACTCTAGAGATACCAAATCCATGTTAAAACAAAAATTCTATTAGAAACCTTTTGATGATGCTCTGTTATCTACTTGACATAGGGATGCTTGGAATAATTATCCCTAATGAGTGTGAGATCAGTCAAAGGAAATCACATAAAAGTCTCTAAAACAATGGCAGATATTATATTTCTGAATGCACACATCTATTGGGGTATTTCTTTACATGTTGTAATGATGCAGAGGCATAAAAAATATAGCAATGAACTGAATATTATAAATAATGTGAGATGATAGTGAGCCTTTTAATGGCCTTGCTTACATATTATATGAATTACTGTGCTCAGTCAATAGAATGCACATCCACATGAACCACATTCAAGAACATTCAAACGAGGCATAATATCATCACACTCTACTTAAATACATTTCAATCTTATTACAGTATGTAAACCACAGAGAGCATACGATCCTATAAAGTACTCACACACCCACTGTGCGCATTAATTAGCATTTTGGTAACATGAACATAATGGCCCACAGCCCTCACATACTCATAGATTTTCTACCTGGTCCTAAAGGAGTTTCCTCCAGACAGATCTTAGATAGCATGCTGTATTAGATACCCTTATTCCCCTACAGTCCCTAAGCTAATGAACAACAGCCCCTTCACATTGTAGTTTGAATCTTGTGGTTTAAGGAGTAAAACTGAGTGATGCCATATACTTTATTGTATTCAAATATATGCCGTAATGCTAATCTTCTAAATATATATTCTATTAGAATTGCATGTACTTGCAGATTAGAAACAAGGGGGCCCATACTAACCTTGGCTTCAAATGACTGTGGTCTGTTGTGTTCCCACAAATCTGTCACCACACATAGCAAACAGAACAGCTGAGCTTCATTGTGTTTACAGTCTGGAATACTGACAGGCATTCACATGCTGTAAAAAACGTTCATCAACAAATGAATTCCATGCAATTAGAACATGCATGCTTTGCAAAATGTATCAATTTGACTTTTTCATTTTGAACTTGTCAACGCTACTTGACAATGTGATCCTCTGGACAATGTTCTGCCGAGAAAATTCTGATCCTGGTATTCATGTTCATGTTACACTGACATGTACCACAGACCTAAGCAATGTTGTAGACCAAATACATTACTTCATGGTTACAGTATTCCCTAATGGCAGTGGTATCTACATCACAAAGGTTGTGATTAGGCCTTCAAATTCCCCAGATTCCCCATTACGGGGACACCTGGCTATCCATATGTGCCTATTCCAAAAGCAAAGTCAAAATCAGTGCCAAAGTCACTTTTATTGTCTTTTCAACCATATACATTTCAAGCATGGGCATTAGCACAGAGATAGTCCTCACATTGCTTTTATAACAGTCTCCAGTCTACTGGGCCATAGTTTGAACAAAGGGGCACAGATTTTGAACTCTTCAGTTCCAATGCTACAACATACAATTACATTTTATACAATTGTGTGCCTCAGACTTTGTGGTAGCCCTTAAAAGCCTTTGTTTTGGTATGAAACTGTGCTCAGTTTCTCCAAGAGACTATGATTATTGACATCTGAGTCATGATGATCTCCTAGCAGTGCTTAGATAGAATGCTAATGCTTGGATCTAAATAACGTGACAACACAGATTCACTTCAGCTGAATGTCCGCATTGCACAAGGCTAAGTCATGATGAATCATAATTTGCATGTTTGCCAGAAGGAGAACTCGCAGTTTATACAACAACAACAATGCGGTACGAGGACGTTGCCATGGGAGATGTGGAGCACGTGAACAATAAACTGAGGAGGACTGCTCAGAGCTGCAAATCAAAGCTCCTGTTTTTCTCATTCCATGGCTAAGTTTCCACCTCTCAGCTGAGGGCATTTAAACTCCAGGTTACATAAAGCATGCTGTGAGCTTCAGCGTACAATATACCCAATATCAGTCTTGTGCAAACAAAAATACAGCAAAGCCCAAAAGACATTTAGTAGAGTTTATTTACTTCGTTTTCTCATCAGATAGCACATAGTTTAACGTAATCTATTCCAAGAATTTCGTATTCTTGGAAAATGTCTGGCATGCCCCAAAAGCTGGAAAGAGGGAATTGACTTCCCAGGAACTATGATTGTCTGGTTATTCAAGCACACACACACACACACACACACACACACACACACACACACACACACACACACACACACACACACACACACACACACACACACACACACACAGATTTTTCTATAAACACATCTATAGTTACTCCTATAAACACATCTATAGTTGCTTGCGTGAGGAAACTATACGAGGATAGGCTACATCACTGGACTTGATTAACAGAAAGAGACACAAAAGGGGTTTCTTTTTGTGTTCGAATACTGCATTAAATCATTCCCGTAACATTTACAGCTCACATACACCACAGAGAGTGAGGTCATGTTAAAGATGTTGACAATCAGTCTTATAAGTCTACTAGCAAGGAAAAACTGACTTTGCCAAGGAACTATTCCATTTTAGTCTCACATTTTTGTGAGGAAAAGCAAATCCCAGTGTACTAAACCTTTAAGAGCAGCACATCTTCACTCACTCACTCATTGTCTATACCACTTTATCCTATATTAAGGGTCATGGAGGCCTGGAGCCTATCCCAGGAGGCTTAGGGCACAAGACGGGGTACACCCTGGAAAGGGTACCAATCCATCACAGGGCACACATACATACACACACTATGGACAATTAAATGCCTATTAGGGAATGCCAATTAGCCTAATCTGCATGTCTTTGAACTATGGGAGGAAATCAGAGTACCTGGAGGAAACCCACAAGGCACGGGAAGAGCATGCAAACTCCATGCACACAGAGACAGGAATCGATCCCGGACCCTGGAGATGCAAGGCCACAGTGTTAAACACTACACCACTGTGCCGCGCACATCTTCAAAAATGTCATCAATACAAATATATGTTAACACATGAATCCATTTTGTCTTTCAGACTACAGATACCTGTATAACTTTTGCCCTGGCCCGGAGTGGAATGTAATGTGTAGAGCATGCTGTGAATATGATGTGATCCGATGTAAATGCCCTGTTCAGGGTACACCAGTGGGATATGCTGTTCCATGCTGCAGGAATGCTCGCCATGAATGCGACCCCTGCATCATCCACCCAGGTAAGTTTGTTTTCCAGGTTCACACACAAATTCAATATTAAAGACATTGGGAGAAATTTGTGTATGTAAAAAAAAAAAAAAAGATTTTTTTTTTTAGGGATTTTTTAAGGATTTTTGTGACCTTGACAAGGGCAAAATTGTGATGTCTAGATGACTGGGTCAAAGCAAAGCCAAAACTGCAGGTTTTGTGGGATGTTTGCGCTAAGCAGTGGTCAGGACATACCAAAAGTAGTGCAAGGAATTAAAACTGATGAACCGGCAACAGGGTCGTGGGCAACCAAGGTTCATCGATTTGAAAAGGTTAATGGTGGTTCCCATAGAAAGATGCCAGAACACACAGTGCATCATTGTTTTGGTGAAATATAGGGGGACCTACTCGATGTATGTCATAATGTTAGGGCTGATGAGTGCAATTCAATTCAATTCACTTTTATTTAAATTGTGCTTTCAACAATGGCTATTGTCACAAAGCAGTTTTACAGGAATAAATAGTCTTGATATAAATGTAAAAATGTAAGAAGTGTATAGAATTCTGAATTAATAGCAATATTGATTTGTACATAATGAGGAACCAGACTCAAAACGTAACTGCGATGCGATCATGCAGTAAATAAACGAAGTATGTAACGATGTGCTACTGTATATGGTCAAATGTGCAATTGTATAACAGGTCAAAAAGAAACTATTTTTGAGTGTTGTTACCAACAACAAAAACAAAACAGTATAATGAATGCTTACTCTGGTAAAGCTTTCTTTAAAGTCAACCATTTATTTAAAAAAAAAAAAACCTAATCAAAACATGGATTCTCCACATGCTGTAACTTTAAAGCTGTAACTTCCATTTGGAGCCTCAAAGGAAAATGGAATGCTTTACAGTTTGCGGTTTCTCACTAACATGACAAGCTGTGTTTTTCATCCTAATAACTTCAAGAGAAAGAGAGAGAGAGAGAGAGAGAGAGAAAGCAAGGCTGGTGAAGGAATGACTGTTTATGGTTGGTATAAAGTAAGAGATAACTGAAAGCAACTTGTTTTGTGAACATTCCACTTTAAATGCTACTATATATGGATGAAAAGGAATAAATAACACTGTGTAATTGTTACAAATTGTTGTGGTGGGAAGGAAATGAAAGCTTTAGGGTATGCTGTTGTAGTAGAATTAGCCACTTGATTTCGCAATGGGGTAGCATCGCAGCACTCCGCTGTTGATTATTTTTTGCCATGTTGTGGTTTATTTTCTACTTAAACCACAGGGCTGTAAAATTTTATAATTTAATTGGTCAGAGGGTATTAATTCATTATTATTTTTTTTATAACAGCAGCTCTGAAAGTAGTTCTGGCTGCAAGGCAAATCAGAGGTTCATATTAATTAACGTCTTCTACTGCATTACAAAGTCTATAACATTTAAAAAAGCTGATATGAAGATCAGTATGTAGTGATGGTGACTAACACTGCCATGCAAAATACTTTTTACTACTTGAACCTTTCCACTTTTTGTTACATTACAACCACAAACAGAAAAGTATTTTATTTGGATTTTACATGATAGACCAACACAAAGTGGCACAAGTGGAAGGAAACCGGTAAATGGTTTTCGAAATGTTTTACAAAGAAAAATCTGAAAAGTCAACTGTGCATTTGTATTTGGCCTCCTTTATTCTGATATCCCAAACTAATTCACCTAATTAGTAAATAGAGTCCAGCTGTGTATGATTTAATCTCAGTATGAATACAGCTGTTCTGTGAAGACCTCGGAGGTTTATTAAAAACATTAGTAAACAAACACCACTGGAACACACCAATCCATATTATAAGTGTTAGAAGTGGTCGAAACTGTTCCACAGAATTTCCACAGCATATCTCCAGGGTGGTAACAGACTTACACTTCACATTGGCACATGTTCCACCACCCCACCATTGATTATTTTCCAACAATAGTACAGCCTGTTGTGTTTTATTCCCAAGCTGAGAGAATAAATCACACCTAAAGCACATGACATAACTTTTTATCTTTCCATTTAACATCAACATACCACTTATACCCCAGAGTCCAGGTCCAAGCGCTCATGGCCATCCTCACAGTACATAAACATTACACCTCTGTGGCCTTCTGTTTTATTGCTCTTTCTCTAACAAGGTATATACTGTTTCTTTATATATTTGATTTGGCATTGACTAAAGTGTCATAACTGTGAAGAATTGGAGGCAAAGGAAACATTTAGGGTCATTAGGTGAAGGAAAAATGATTGTGATGACTCATTTGTGAAAGCCCGTATGACACAGCATGGGATTTTCTATCAGTCTTGTGCTGTTCTTGCTTGCTTTTGGTCTTGAACCAAGTGAGGGTGTATACAGAAAAAGCAAACATATTCTAAGTTTAATGGGTGAGTGAACGAGTGAGTGTGTGAGTGAGTGAGTGAGTGAGTGAGTGAGTGAGTGAGTGAGTGAGTGAGTGAGTGAGTGAGTGAGTGTGTGTGTGTGATCACAAATTCCAGATGTTCATAGTTAGATTCATACCTAGGCAACTATTTTACTACCAAAACATTAAGAAAAACATCTTAAAAAAATAATGGCCTCATAAAGTGAGGACTTTATTCACGGGACAGCACAGTGATGTCGTCACAGGGCTTCTGATACTGTTCGAAATATTTTACCCCTCCAAATCCTACTTACATTTTAGAGTTTCTCACTTGATCTGTACACCTCATCCCCACTGACAGGATTTCTCCAGTGCTCTGTGAGCATGTCTCTTTCAGGAAGTTACTTCTCAGTTTGCTTAACTGTAATGTATTTAGCAGGTTATATACTTATAGACACAATAGGGGAGACAGTTAGGCATGGAGAAAAGCTGAGCCAAGCCGAGTTAGCTATACAGTTTATCTTAATATTATTATCTTAATAATTTCTGGAACATCAAATAGTCAAACATCATCAAATTTTTTTTATTCTGACTGTTTATTTTTCTCTTGTGAAAGGCTGCAGCATTTTTGAAAACTGCAAGCGGTGCAATAACGGGACATGGGGGCCAAGGGATGATTTCTTCATCAAGGGACAATACTGTGCTGAGTGCCGTCCTGGGTGGTCTGGTGGTGACTGTCTGAGTAAGCTCTTCTCACAAATGTCACGCTTTCATCGACATTAAACACATTGATCTCCAAACTGCCTCTGGTAATTTCAGTCAAATTTTGTGAGTTAAAAGAGAAAGTGGCAAGAAAAGTAAGTGACCCTTTTGGAATTAACTCTTTTTATTCATTGATTTGCCATATCATGTGATCTGGTCTTCATCTAAGCCACAACAACAGAAAACACAATGTGCTTAAGCTGAGAACATACACACAATCGTGATTTTTCATATCCTATTGGACAAACCCATTAAGCATCTACTGTACAGTGCTGGAGAAACGAGTAAGAGAACCCACAGATTAAAAACTTCAATAAAGGCTAATTGGAGTCAGTTGTTTGCACACATGCAGTCCAATAGAAGTGGATGCCCAGCCAAGATGACTCCAAAGGCACAATGCAGAATCTTCAATGAGGTAAAAAAGAACCCATGAGTAACAGCTAAAGACTTCACTAGAACTGGCAATCATCTTTGTTCCTGAGTCTAGAGGATTTGCTGCACACCTGAAGTTTGCCAAACAGCACATTGGCAATCTACCATAGTACTGGGAAAATGTTTTGAGGAATGATGAATCAAATGTTTAATTGTTCCCGAAGATTGCATATTGGCAGAAAGAGAGCACAGCTTACCAACATCAAAACATCATCCCAACAGTGATCCATGGTAGATGGAGCATCATCATTTACAGTAGGCTTGCTCCGCTGCCTCAATGCCTGGACCACTTGCCATTATCAATGAGAAAATGAATTCGCAATCTTACCAAAATATTCTACAGGATAATGTCAGGGTGACTGTCTGTCAGCTGAAGCTTAGTAGGAGTTGGCTGATGCAGCAGTACAATGACTTTTTGGAGTGGCCCAGTCAGAGCCCAGACTTAATCTTAATCTTAATAAATATACAGTGGAATGACCTGAAGAGGACCATTCACACCAGACACCGTACAAATGTTTATGAGCTGAGACAGTTCTGTAAAGAGAAATGGTCAAAAAATGGTTCTCTTGAACATTGTGCAGGTCTGATCAAGAGCTCCCAAAAGAGGAGCTTTCTTGAAGTCATTACTACCAAAGAAGGTTCAATAAAGACATGAGACATTGGAATTGGTGAGTGTTATCAACTTAAGCACATACTTTTCCCTGCCACTGTATTTAGAGACTGGATACCCATATCTATAAATTATATTATTAAAAAATGCAAATAAAGATAAATGACTACATGAACATACTGATGGAGAAGTATTTGTATGTACATTGTAGAATGCGGTGGTGTGATCAGGAAGAGGCAAGGTCATCTGGTTTTGGAAAGTTATCCCACTAATGCCCGCTGTGAGTGGACTCTGCAGGTTAATCAGCCGTTCACTGTAGAACTCAGGTAGGCATCTCTCAGCTTTTGGCACAAAAAGCCCCTGTACAAAACAACCATGTTTATTCTCTAAAGTCATATACTGTAAGTGCACATCCTTGACTGCAGTTCTGAACAAACCATACTGCATATCTTCAAATTTAACTGCATTTAAGTCAAAGTTGAATGTTCTCATGAACTTTTAGCGAGCGGAACACTCAAACCTTAAAAATCGAGTCAGCTTGCAAAAGAGACACATCTGTCTGTGGGAACTCTAGAAGCAGTCATTTACAAACACCACTTTACAGGAACTCGGCTGGTACAGTAGCTATTGCCACATCCCGCATACAGTCCTGACCTCGCTCCAAGCCATTGCCACATTTGTTGTTGCATGACTTTAGTCTTCAAACACACACTTTCTTTCCAGGTAATGTACTGACTCCTGTCCAAAATGTGAGCTTGCACAATAATTTACTGGGTACTGCATTGGATTTTATCCATACTACTTTCACATCCCAGATTGAACTCTGGCCATTCACCATTAATCTCTTCCTGATTAATTATAATTAGCTTTCTGTGCGCATTTGAGAGAAGCTTAAATAATTCTGCATCTGCAAATAATTAAAAACATATTTTGGCCAGCAAATCCAAGAACTATTAAAGATCTTGAGAGCATGCCCAAGGTCTCTAAACTCTTCTTAACTGGATTGGACTGATTTAAAATATCAATCCGTGTCTTGTAATAAGGTTCAGCTTTGACATATTTCTTATTAACTTCTTGGTGTGCGCCACATGTCATTTTAACAGCCTGTGGTTTGTTACAGAGGGCTATTAGACCCCACTGGTCTTTTGTACCAGAGTGCATCAATTATAGCAACCCAAGGTCTCTGCTTGGGTCAGACATGCAACCACATAAAAAAGACAGACAGACAAAATAAAAGAATGAAGCCAATGCCTTCTTATTGTTTTCTTATTATTTTAATTGTTTATATTTACTACAAACCACTATACATATAATCAGCCCCTGAAAAGAAATAAAAAGACTACTATTCATTATTTAAAAAAAAAAGACAAAAGAAAAAGCTGATTCTGGATATTCTTACACTAAACTTTGGTCCTTGTACACAGTGTACATTGTACACAGCCAGGAAAACAGAGCTTTCCACATAAGCTGCATTGTTCCTTGAAACAGTTTTATTATTATTATTATTATTATTATTATTATTATTATTATTATATTAATAATATATATATATATATATATATATATATATATATATATATATATATATATATATATATATATATTTAACAAACAGCACAATATTGCAGTGTTTTATTTGAGATTTGACTGACTTACTGAAATATTAATTTGTCCCATATCTTTTAGCTCAAATTTTACGGCTTGACTAAACTCTGGTATTATAAAACTAGTTCTATTCTTCAGTGCCCAGCAATCAATCAGTACATGCTCCAGATATTGCATCAGTAGCTGTGTTTATTATATATGGGATAATACTCCCATATGAACCAAGAATTTTGAGGATGTAATAATTTTTACTCATGTACCAGCCAAAATGCTTTCACATACCACCCCTAACAAGTCAACCTAAAAAGTGCTTAATTTTTATTTTCTGTGTGGACAAATTACACTGCTTTTCTTTATGAAGCAATGCAGCCATAAAGCAAACAGTGATGGATTTTACAACAGTTGCTGAGCGGCCTGTAAATGAAATAAAGGTCTTTTCTTTTATCTACATTACTTCATTCTGGCACAGACTGAGATTCTGGCTAATGGAAAGTTATGACTACTGGCATGCTCAGACTAAGCTTTGCTGGCTGGGCACTCCAAGCATTTACCGCGACTGGCTGTGTCGGATCCTTACAATGATAATGACTAATGAGCAGCAAAATGTGTCTGGGCATTTAAGTACTACTCCATCTGCAAAAGTGTCCGCTAAAGCCTGCATGTTCTGTCATAGTTGTCTCACTATCCCAGCTGTGTTTTTCTTTCTCCAAGTAGACAGTTTGGAGCATGGGGTCATTTCAGGCTGTCTGCTACCAAGACCGATCATTACCAGTTCCAATCTCTAATGTGCTATAATATAAGAAGTTTTTATATTTTTATATTTATATATAACATATATATAACATTTGTACTTTAACTTTAATGGAATTGAATATGTCAAATTCAAGTATTTCGGGAAGTATGAAAAGAAAAAGGATAACTATACACCGATCAGCCCTGATAATAGCAAAACTGTAAACATGTCCAGTATATCCGATTCAGGTTGGAATCGAGCACCCATGGGATATACTTGTCCAATAAACATGTCCAATCCACAAAGGCCACAACCTACAACACACAGCACTCAATGGATTCTCTGCCACTGTCCAGGTTTCAGACACCCCAGCACACACACAGAAAAGCCAGGAAGTCCTGAGGGGCCAGCGTTGCCCCGGTAACACAGGGTGACCCAAAAACTTGCTTTTAAAGTTAATGATTTTAATGTTATGGCTGACTGATGTATAGAAAAACATCAAAAATCCTTGTGGATTAGAGCAACACTCATGTGTTATTTTTACTCCACCTCTGCAATGCAATGTGGTGAGTGCTTGACTAAAAGTGTGTGACCACATCTTTTAATGAGCTGTATGCATTGAAAATCCCAATTAGAAGAGGGCAACTTCCTACAAAAACATTATCACAAGGACATGTCTCCCTTTGTATGGGACTTTTTCTGTAATGCAGAGAAGGTCAGTGTGAAGTACAGTTTGCCCAGAAAGCAATTAAAGACTTGAAACAGCATTCAGCATATAACAACTTATTTACTTCTCCCAAACGTTGGATGAAAAAATGAACAGCACTGAGTGGAACTTGAATCACACTTAGATGTGTACAGGACAGTATCTGTTTGTAGATTGATCTGAGAGACGTGTTTCCATTTAACTCTTGTACAAAAAGTGTATCCTAAATGTGTGGCACATAGAGAAATATTGTCTATCAAATATAGTTTACTATATTAAAAAAAACAAGCTTCATGAACGTAAATATGTTTCTCTTCTGCACATATAAGACTAGAAAAAGTTTGACACAGGTGCATCAGATTTGAGACTCTGCAACAAGCTGAATTAATTTAGACTTATTCTCAATTCATTATGGCACAACGATTTGATTGAAGCTTTTGTTCATTGTCTATGCAAATCCTGCTTAACTAGCAAGGTTTTACTAAACTTAAGGCAGACCATGTTGGTTAAACGACGCTCCTTAATCAATGATCAGAAGATAACCTAGTCACGGTATATACATAAGAATTGGTGAAGCATAATTATGATTCCTTAAGAATTTCTCAGAATACTATAGGCAAACTTATTTAATTTGTAATTATTTGGTAGAATTCAGACACAGTGAACTAAAGATTTTTGCCAGACCAGTGTGTAAATCCTACAGTATGGTGAAAGCACAAAAGACTGATAGACATAATGTTACTGCAGGTCCCTAGTCATATCGTGCAGGATTCATCTGTGAAACCGATATACAGTACAAGGGCTGGGAACCTTGTCAGCATCTGATATTTTTAACTACATCAAAGAATGTGATTTTCCAATCCCACCATCTCCAGCTGTCATCAAGTAAAAAGGCTGAGCTGTTTCTCTTGAGCATAGTGTGATATCAATTCCACACTGTCTTGAGCATGTGTACCTTTCAGCTATTTAGTATGAATGCAAGAGAATGTAGATTTGTGCTCATTTCCACACAATACTCTGACTGAGCATTTCCAGTGTCACAACAGGTTAATATTACAGGTTCACATCTGGATTAAAGCTCTTAAATAATGGCTTATTGATTTATTCCTATGATTTGTCCTGTCCTACTCTTGTATTGTGTATGGCCAATTGACCCATTAGCAGCAGACAGAAACAACTACAGCCTTGTTCCCTGACATTACTGAAATTACAGGATTTCAGCGCAGCCATGCATCATTATTTAATAGCTCTTTCCCCTCTTTAATGTCTCCTGTAAACAAGGTAGAAGTAATAAAAAAAACACATAAATACAAGACTTCAAGAATGCTGAACGTCTGACTTTGGGACAGTGTTTATGAAAGAAAGGAAATAAAAATCCACCGTTCTCAACTCTCATAAAATACTGGACTGGAAAAATACAGGCTCTCGCTCTTGGTGCAGTTAACACATTAGCTACAACTAGGATGGACCCTCAGAATAAGTCTTTCAGCAAATAAACACAAGAGAGTGATGAAAATAAGGAAAGGAGTGTAAGGAGTTGTATGCACTTAACATTGCGCTATATGCTTGATGTCTTTTAGTAGGAATTTCCATGGAACTGAAGTGACCTAATATGGGATAATGACTTGCAGGACGTTCTTGGGTTCTCTGTGAGTCAAAATTGATGACCAAGCAATTTATTTTAATTAAAAGGTTGCTAAAGAAAGGGACATTTTGTGAATGAATTACATCAGTGGAATTATGAGAACCCAAATGGCATGCAGTTAAATATCCTGTTATTAAACAACCTCAGACTCTCTCTCTCTCTTTCTCTCTCTCTCGCTCTCTCGCTCACTGAGACAGGTTCATGATGCTGAGCCTGGAATTTGACCACAGCTGTCGCTATGACTATGTGGAAGTCAGAGATGGTGACAGTATAAACTCTCAAGTGATTGGTCGATTCTGTGGAAATGAACGCCCCCCTCCGATCCATAGCACTGGCAATTCCCTGCACATACTCTTTGTTTCTGATGGCTACAAGAACTTTGATGGGTTGTTTGCCATCTTTCAAGAGAACTCGGGTAAGACGGAATGAAAATGCTCTAGAAGTGCACATGTTGAATATAAATGTATTAATATGAGCTATTTACACACACAACAACAATAAAACTTAGAGTGTTCAGCATCTAAATAACCACAGTACATATATGTGTATCAGATAAACAACCCAATTTACAACAGTAATAAAATTCTTATTTTATTTATTCCTTTTTTTCTTCTTCTTACCATTCAGATATTTGTATTTATAACTATAATGATTAACTAAACAATAGCAACTGTTGTTTAACTTTCTTTTATGGTTTAAACCCATGCAGCATGCACCTCCTCCCCGTGTCTGCATGATGGTACATGTATACTGGACACTTCTCACTCCTATCACTGTGCATGTCTGGCTGGCTACACAGGCAAGAGATGTGAATATGGTGAGTAATCCATCTGCTTTAAATAAATTCTCTCTCTCTCTCTCTCTCTCTCTCTCTCTCTCTCTCTCTCTCTCTCTCTCTCTCTCATACAGTAATTTACATGTACATGTATGAATAGGTGAATGTACAACCAAAACCATAAATTTTGGAACAATATATTTTTTTTCCATTTGTACATCACAACACTGAATTTGAAACAAAACACTCAAGATGTAAGCGAAGTCGACACCTTCAGCTTAAATTTCAGGGGTTTGAGTGTTTCACGAATCATTTTGGAGTTACAGCCATTTCCATGAACACACACATTTTGGTGGGCTCATAAATAATAAAACAAAAAAACATAATTACAAACATGAAGATTGCCTTCAATACATGTATAAATAAATGCAAAATTTCCTCCCTGAAAATGCCTTTACTGCAGCAGCTGATGTATGTTTGTGGGTTTTTTGCCTTCAGTCTTGTCTTCAATAAGTGAAACGCATACTCTATTTAAGTGAGAGACCAGGTGACTGACTTGGCCAGTGAAGAATATCCCATTTGCTTCAGTAATATGAATCTGCATCCAATCAGTTTTGCAGCATTTGACTGAAGCTAAGCAGAAAGTATAGCCCATAGGTTATTTTTAGACCCCTTTCAGCAGTGCTAAAATAAAAACTAAATCAAAATTTTATCTTAGCACCCCTAAAAAAATAATTATGCATCTTTACTTTTAAAAATAATTTTAGATTTTAGTGTGCTACCGTTACAGTTCAATCTACTTTGAGACATGACTAGTGGTGTCTTTAGCAAGGGGAGTAATTAAGCACTACACACAAATCTAGGAGGCTTCAAGAAAAGATCAGATTATAAAAACCTAGATTGGTTTTTCTTTTTCTGGGAGTATTTCTTTTTTCTTATTTTTACTTATAAAAAATTAAAAACTGTTGTTTTGAGCATATCTTGAGTGAAGTGGGTGCTAAGCAAATTATCTAGTAGCTGTGATATGATAAATAAGAGCTGTGCTTGACCCTGTAGATTTTCAGGGGGGTTTACAACATGTGACAGGGGTTGCACAAGCTTTATTCTGTGATTATTTGAGCATTTGTCTGTGAATTTAGACATGGTGAATTGCCCTGCTGGAAGTCTGTTGCAGCTTTGTGCCAGAGACAGCCTTGTTTTCAGTCCCATAATATTACAGATCTTTCACTATGTTTGAAAGTAGGAGTCCCTATTTTTATGCACTAACTTCCTTAAGTATTGCCAAAATCTGACCACAGAATCTGCTTTCAGTAGTGTCTAGCAAATCCCAGGCACTTCTGTTTGTGCTGTCTTCTGGCATTCTTTCGAAATAGGTTTGCATGGTATGCATGGAGGCAGCATCCACTTATTGACTCCCAAATGATACAATCTTCTGCAAATCTTCAGCAATGATTCTTGTTTTCACTGTATGCAAGGGGGAAAAACTTGCATTATCTTTAAGAAAGGCTTAGTACAGTTTAACCTTTGTAATTATTACATAACTGCCATTTGCAGGGTGTAGTTAAATCACCGTTATAATATATATAAAGGTATATTTTAAAAATAATATATATATATCTATATTACCTTATAAAGAAAAACACACATTTGTCTCATTTCATAAGTGTATTCTTTAATATTTTTCATGTTGATGAATGAGTAAGGGAGTTTAGCTTGTCTTCCTAAACCTTTAAAAAGAAGTTCTCTTATTACAGTATGTCACAACCCACTGAATATACAGACGTTCTATAATTTACATAGAAATATACAGATCGTTTCAGTTTAGTCCATTTAAACATATTCAATATGCCGGTGTACTGTATGAGCTGCTTTAACATTTCTCTGGGACCTGACCAGAAGGGCTAGCCTTTGGTCCCCACAAGCAAGGATTGCATTTCATTGGCTCTGTACATGTACTGTGTACATTGCATAATGACAATAAAGTTGATTCTAATCTACTCTATGCCCATGATCTTGTCTTTACAAACCCGATTCCAAAAAAGTTGGGACACAGAATCCAACGAAGTGTACGTTTCAAATTTTAATATTTTATTCAGAATAGAATATAGATAACATATCAAATGTTGAAAGTGAGACATTTTGAAATGTCATGTCTAATATTGGCTCATTTTGAATTTCATGAGATCTACACATTCCAAAAAAAGTTGGGACAGGTAGCAATAAGAGGCCAGAAAAGTTAAATGTACATATAAGAATCAGATGGAGGACCAATTTGCAACTTATTAGGTCAATTGGAAACATGATTGGGTATAAAAAGAGCCTCTCAGAGTGGCAGTGTCTCTCAGAAGTCAAGATGGGCAGAGGATCACCAATTCCCCCAATGCTGCGGCAAAAAATATTGGCGCAATATCAGGAAGGAGTTTCTCAGAAAAAAAAAAAGTTTGAAGTTATCATCAATCTCTGTGCATAAGGGTCAAGGCCAGAGGACCATACTGGATGTCCATGATATTCAAGCCCTTAGACGGCACTGCATCACATACAGGAATGCTACTGTAATGGAAATCACAACATGGGCTCAGGAATACTTCCAGAAAACATTGTCGGTGAACACAATCCACCGTGCCATTCGCCGTTGCCGGCTAAAACTCTATAGGTCAAAAAAGAAGACATGTCTAAACATTACCCAGAAGTGCAGGAGTTTTCTCTGGGCCAAGGCTCATTTAAAATGGACTATGGCAAAGTGGAAAACTGTTCTGTGGTCAGACGAATAAAAATTTGAAGTTTTTTTGGGAAACAGGGACGCCATGTCATCCGGACTAAAGAGGACAAGGACAACCCAAGTTGTTATCAGCGCTCAGTTCAGAAGCCTGCATCTCTGATGATATGGGGTTGAATGAGTTTATGTGGCATGGGCAGCTTACACATCTGGAAAGGCACCATGAATGCTGAAAGGTATATCCAAGTTCTAGAACAACATATCCTCCCATCCAGACGGAAGACCTTGCATTTTCCAACATGACAATACCAGACCACATACTGCATCAATTACAACATCAACTGCATAGGAGAAGGATCTGGGTACTGAAATGGTAGACCTGCAGTCCAGATCTTCCCCTCATAGAAAACATTTGGCGCATCATAAAGCGGAAGATGAAACAAAGAAGACCTCAGACAGTTGAAAAACTAGAAGCCTGTATTAGACAAGAATGGGACAACATTCCTATTCCTAAACTTGAGCAATTTGTCTCCTCAGTCCCCAGATGTTTGCAGACTGTTCCAACTTTTTGGGAATCGGGTTTGTATAATTAATCTCACAAATTATAAATATCAATCTAAATAGGAATACTGTACATAAAACTAGAAATGTTTATTATAAGAAATGTTCAATTCTTTTTATAATGCCAATTTTTAGCACTCTAATTAGGTACTTGTGGCACACCACATGTTTACATTTTTATAGTTAGTTTTAGCACTGCCTGTAAGTCTTTTATCCATATGGTTTGTATTGCCTTTACCATCCAAATAAACCAAATAAACATTCGTTTAGAGTCTCATTTGGATCAGACAGTGAGTAACTAATAAGGGCCATAAAGATTTAGGTTTCCTTATTTAAAGAAAAGATTTTATTGTTATTCCTTATTATTTTGTCTGCTGTGTAATAATACTGATTATACTGCAATAAATAAAACATAAGGAAAACATAAGGAAATGTGGTCAACCACCTTTAACTGGCAGTACAGCATATTCTTTGATGTTTTACGCAGTATAAGTAGCAATACAGTGGAAAATTAAAGTTCACTAATAAATTGCAATATACATTGTGTGAACATAGTGGTAATAAAAAAGCCACTATGAGCTTTCTAGACATATCAGTTTTTCTCACACACATCTCTCTCACATGTTTGAATGCTTCCACAAGTTTCCATTTCCTTGCTATTACAATACCCACAGCTCCTGTGAACACTGATTGGCCAATGAAAATGTTTCTGCTTTTTAGTTTTTCTTATAATTTCGGTCCGATGGTTTCATTTTCATGGCTAAATGTGGCGCTATAAAGCTAAGAGTGGAATAAACCCTCCCTTTTAATATGAGCCAACTTTTTCCATGCCTATAAAAAGTGTAGGAAGAATTACATAACACTGTGACTACATATATCCCTGGTTCCCATTAGAAGCCATTTTAAATAATCACTGTTCTTTTAGAAAACATGTATGCTTTAAGCTATACTTCTGACATTATGTGAATGTCTGTACATTTATATGGTGCACATGTCATATCATACACCTATGTATAAAAGTTAGCACCCTCTAGGTAATTACATTTTCAGTCAAATAACAGCATTTTTTTTTCACTGTGACATAATTTATTTGCCAAAAAT
Source organism: Clarias macrocephalus (assembly GCA_011419295.1). Taxonomy (NCBI): domain Eukaryota; kingdom Metazoa; phylum Chordata; class Actinopteri; order Siluriformes; family Clariidae; genus Clarias; species Clarias macrocephalus. The sequence continues at coordinate 17,606 of JAAGKR010001653.1, forward strand.
GAAAAAAAAAAAAAAAGAAGAAGAAAGAAACAGGTGGGTAATACTAAGTACCACCTTGATGCTCCCAAAAGGTGTAAGCTGCCGCTAGGTGCTGCTAATCATCAGCCCTTTATTAATTGTTTATTAATACTCCCAAAAAGCGGAAGTACAGTATGGAAAGTTCTCCACACAATCCTCACTGATAAGCAGCGGTAGAATGTCTGTTTACTCTCTCCTAAAATCCATGACGACCTCCTTGGTCTTAGAATTTTTGAGAAGCAGATTGTTTTCTCCGCACCACCTGGTTATTAGCCGGTCCACCTCATACCTGTAGACAGATTCTGTAGAAGACAGATCCCCTCGCCCTAGGAATGAGCCCAACTATTGTAGTGTCGTCATCTGAATTTGACAAGGTGTTGCTGTGGTGGACAGGTGTGCAGTCATGACAAGTCAATGACAGCACAATTAGTATAAAAGTATGATTTGTTTGAAAGCGTTGCCAGGAGAAAGTGTCTTCTTTCTAAAAAAGATGGAAACATGCGTGAGGTTTGCAGAACTGCATCTGAACAAATGACAAGACTTCTGGAACAATGACCTATGCACAGATGAGACCAAAGTGGAGTTGTTTTACCCTAATGCCCAACACCATGTTTGAGGAAAGCTAAACACAGCATTTAAATAGAAACTCATCCACTATTAAGCATGACAGTAGACAGTAGGTGATGACTCGCACTTGTTTTGGAGCCATAAGACCTGACCACCATGCGGTCATTGAGTCGACTATGAACTCCTCTGTATACCAGAGTATTCTAGAGGCAAATGTGAGGCCATCTGTCTGACAGCTAAGGCTAGGAGAAAACTGTGTCATGCAACAAGACAATGAGCCGACATGCACCATCTGCTTCAAAATGGCTGAAAACTAAAATCATCAAGGTTTTGGAATGGCCTAGTCAAAGTCCAGACTTCAACCCAATTTAAATGCTGTGGCAGGACCGCGAGAGAGCTGTGCATAAGCAAATGCCTAAAAATTCAATAAACTGAAGTAATGTTGTATAGGAGAAGGGACCAAAATTCACGAACAATGATGTGAGAGACTGAAAGTCATACAGGAAATGACTAGTTCAAGTTATGCTGCTAAAGGTGGATCTACAAGCTGTTGATGCAATGGTGATACTTTAGTATTGCCCTTATGCTTTTTTTTTTTTACTTAATTAAAAATAGTAATATTAACATGGTATATGCGGTTGTTCGCCTGAAGTTGTAATAATCTGACCTGACACAGTCAGATGATTATGTTTTTACACAAAAACACAGAATTAAGAGGGGGTACTAATTTTTGCACACGACTGTAGATGCAATCAGGCTTAACTTGTTCTATGTCAGTAAATAGTTTATGGATATAATAAATGAATAAATACATAATCAAATATGTAACATGACCATTCTTCACAATCAGTGCCTGCATTGTTTGGAGGTGAAGGAAGGCCTGAGGCTTATGCTTGAGGTCGTGGCTGGGTTCGGGTTTGGATTTGGACTTTATGTGCTGTGGTCGGGATGATTTTCATTTTATCACCTCACCACAAGAACAGCTTTGCTGAGTATTTTAACAGGGCGGGTTATTCGCCGGCTGGCTTGGCTTACACACTTTCCAAATTGGATATCCAGTTGCATTTTTCCCCAATTTGAGGGATGAGAAGAAGGAAACAGAGAATCATGGGGAGAATGAGCTGAACTAAGGCAGGACTCCTTTTATGCTGTGAATATTGGAATGTAAAGTATTAATCTGGAACATGCATACACAACAGCATGTTTTTTTCCTTGATCAGGAGCCAGTATTGTACTCTCTGCAGTCGATGTTTGTTTAGATGTCTTAGCATTGTTGTAGGAATTACCCAAGTCCATTCCATCGTTAAGTCTCATTCTCAATAAAAACACAATGACCACATATTAAAGATGGCTTTTTTCCCTACAGGATACAGCTGTTGTGGTCTTTATTCTCCACAACTTCTTATTTGTTTCCAATTTTTTTTTCTGGCATTACCATAAAATTTAGTCTTCATCATGTCTTTGCTCAGTTGACTCAGTTGAACTATGATGCTTTAAATATTCAGTAATCTAATTGTGGTTTTGTGATTTTTGTGAGCTGTGAAAAGCTTATAGGAGCCTGGGGCTGTTAGCCTTTAAAGTTTGGAAGGTGTGATTTATAAGCATTTAAAATCTTGCACTCTCTCTCTCTCTCTCTCTCTCTCTCTCTCTCTCACACACACACACACACACACACACACACACACACACACACACACACACACACACACACACACACACACACACACACACACACACACACACACACACACTGGCTAATTATAGAATGACCGGGGGAGTGCATTATAATAAATGTTGTTCAGCTTTGGAGAAACTCACCAGAGAACATTCTGAGCAGGCTGAAAGCTGAACAGACAACAGGAAATCCAGTGTGTGTTGTTTTCGCAGCACATGCCACGTGCAGGTCATAGGCATGGACCGATTAGGCAAGAGACACAACCAAGCTGCTGCTCTACTGCACATTAAAATGTATTAACCAGAAATAGTCATGCAGCTGAGTAATGGTGCGCCAGAAAAGTCATATGGTCATTTTGAATGTATTTGCTTGATCATGATTGGAAAAGGGTAAATACCAGAAACAAAATGTTACATCCAAATTTAAAGGTAGATGAACATTATAAAAGTATGACCATACTTGACATGTTTATGCAGTAGTAGCATTGCATACAGTTTCCAGAGAAACAGGATGTTTTAATTCAGGGGTTCACAAACTTTTTGAACAATCCCAAATAGACATTTTGTAAATTTTCTGCGACCTTAAGTCTTGACCTTTTGGTATCTCCTTGTTATTTAACCTCACAATCAGAGTCACTCTGTTTTGCCAAGGAGGTAGCAGAGAAATAGTTATTGCTGAACTCATACCATAGTGGAACATGTCAGTGTAAAAAGTTATTTTTTTTCTACACATTTAGACACACTTTCCTTGCATGTTGCATTAAGAACTTTTTGTCTGAAAGGTTGTTTTTGTTAGGCACATCCTGTTTTTTTTAGCTTCAGTTTTACTGTTCTCATTAAAATCTGAATATAAATACAAAAAAAATTATATATATATATATATATATATAGATAGATAGATAGATAGATAGATAGATAGATAGATAGATAGATAGATAGATAGATAGATAGACTGCCAGTATATGTTATGGTAATATGTAATAGTGACTAAAGCTAAATGTGTCATCCCACAGTGTTGGAGTGTAGGAGGCCCATGGCACCGGACTATGGCACAGTGGCAAGTTTGGATGTGAGGGTTGGCGGTCAGGCTGTATTTGTCTGTGATCCAGGTTTCACTCTAAAAGGCTTTCACATGGCCACTTGTTTGCTGGATGGCTCATGGAGCAGACCAATTCCATCCTGTGGTAAGCAGCTGGTTGAGCACAACACAACAACAATGTCTAATTGGTATATAATATAATTATTCTAAAATTCAAAGTATATGGTCAAATACATGGACAAGTAGTAGCCTGTCCCTACAAATGTATGCCTTATTACATTGCACAACAAGCAACAGAGAATATATCTGTCCATTGGCATGTAACTTGTTTACTTTTGACTTTTTTTATACAATCAGAGAAACTTTATGTTAAGAATATTATTATTTTTAAATCTCTTTCATACACATGCACTTTCATGTTTTTAAGAATAATAGTGTATATTTTCTGTCTCTTTAGTACCTGAAAAGAACTGTGGCATCCCTCCGAAGCCATCACATGGAGACCATTTCCTGGTATATGGTCCAAACGATGTGCTCATTGCATTACAGTATCTGTGTTACAGACCATACACTCTTGTCGGAAATCCTCAAAGAACCTGCCTGGGCAACAACACATGGAGTGGAACAGCACCCACCTGTGTCAAAGGTACAGTTTCATCATAACTTGGAATAGTGGGGGAAAATTTGCCTTAATATGTGGTGCATTTATAACATGGAATGATCAACTGAGTGCTTACTAAACCTTATAACTCTTATTCTAATGTAAGGGCAGTATTTTAAGAGCATGCAACAAACACATGATGTTCATTTATGAATGCAAGGTCTTAAACATTTTATTATCTGATTGTTCATTAAGTGCTATTTGGAGTTGACCAATATGGCCAAAGTCCAAAAGTTACATCAATATTATTATTGCTACTCAAAAATAACTGCATGAAGCATTTAAAGCAAGAGATGATTTAATAATATGATGCAAGCATTACATAACTGACTTAATAGTCCTAGATATAATAATAAGATTAATTACTGCACAATCTGTTTTATTTTAACAATATGGTTTTCCACTTTGATACAGCACATTTTCTTAATTTGCATCTACAGTTAATTGTGGGTACAAATGAATGCAGAGATACAAAATCCTGAAAGTCATGAAATTGCAATTCATTATTTAGATTTGTTGAGCTAATACCAATGATGATTTTATTACAGTTTATTAAGTACAGTGCTAGAAAGATAAGCTGACCAAGCACTCATGAATGACACGTGCAGCTCTCTTTATATCAGCATATTGAATCAATTAAAAAGCAGTTTCCGTGATGAGAAATAGCTGCAGTTACAATTTTGTCACCACCGAAGTCCTCTGTGTGGAAAAAAGGGAAAAGGACTGTAATGGGATGATATAAAACATTGTTTAATATGGTCATAATTATTTACTGTACTTAATATTGGCCTCAAATGGCTTTTTATTTTTTTTGGGTACACCAGGTAATGGGTCGGACGAGTGCTTCTCACTCAACCCAATCTAAAGACAAATAGGCTTGCGTTTGACATTACCTGACACAAGCCTCTGCGTTAGAATAAAAAAGCTGTCTGTTATAACTGAGGCCTGAATACCAATGTGTGCAAGGTATTCAATCCTCACTACATGTGCTTAACTGAACTCTGAATATGGCTCTTTGTTTGTTTGGATTTCTATCTTGTTAATGAGGCAAATTATTCTCGAGTTTATCCTTTCTGAAATAAAATGAACTCTCTTTCAGAGGGCATCATCCCGGTTCCAGATAAAGAAAAGGACATAATAAAAGGTTCAGACATCGGAAAAGACAAGCAAACTGACTTCACAGATAAGAGTGAAGTAGAGAAAGAGGAGACTCCAGACAAAACAGTTAGTCTTGAAATTCCGATAAGTGGGAAAGACAAGATTGGATTAGACACAGACATTAATAAAAGCCAGGAGGTGGAAAAAGGCAAAGACTTTGTAAAGGAAAAACCTACAGTTGGACGCAAGGACAAAACTATTGGCAAGGAGTCTGAAGATATCATGAACACCGTCCGTAAAAAAGACTCGGATAATGGAAAGATTGTTCACTACTTGGACAAAGATGGTGATTTGGACAGTGCCGAAAAAGTTGTAATAGACACAACTAATGAATTGGACATGAACATTGTAGATGTTGTACTAATTGATGACAAAGGCACCAATAAAGAAACCAGCATACACAAGGCCACTGAAAAAGCTAACAAAGAGACAGTGACTGAAATACCACTGTACACAATAGTTAGCCTGAGAAAAGATGAGAGAGATGTGAATATCCCCTATAAAATAGACATTTCAAGCACAACCAACACCACCGAGTCTGTGGATAGCAATGATATAGAGGAAAACCTGCAGACACTGCTCCCTAAGGAAACTCCAAAGATTCAACCAGAAGCCCATACAGATAACAGCACAGAGATGGCCATTGTACCAACACAGTATCCTGACACTAAGAGCGTTACAGCTGGGGAGTCACAGCAAGGTGTGGACCATGGAAAAAAGACAGTAACGGACACAGACAGTTCAGTCAAAGAAAAGACGGATATGGGTACAAGAGATGAAAAGGAGAACCGACACACTGAGAAAGCAGTGGAAAACCTCAGTCTTATTGGTAATGTTACATGTTCAAGCATTTTGAGTTACAAATAACATGCACATGACATAAAATGTCCACTTATTTGATATTTTTCCCTTTTTTCTTTCAGAGGCTGAGGGCAGGAAATGTCCTCCACCCCCTCGACTATACCATGGTTTCTATGAGTGGATACCTGGCACAGATCCAGAGATGGTGGAGTTCTCCTGCAACCACTCATATGCTCTGAGTGGCACTGCTCGCAGGATCTGCCAGCCTAATGGCACCTGGAGCGACACACAGCCCATCTGTGTGCGAGGTATGAGCTGGATCGGTGGCTTCAATCCAGAAAGAAACTTGGCCCACTTAGATTTGAGGAGATAACTTTGTCTGTTGCTGATGCAAATTCAAAGCACTTTTGTGCACCATATCAGTCGGCTTAGGTAGGATAATATAACATAATCTTGTGTTTGTATGTGCAGCCTGCCGGGAGCCCAAAGTGTCAGTTCTGGTCAGACAAAAAGTCCTGCCGCCACATGTCTCATTCAGGTAGATATAATCAGACATTCTCTCACTCATTAAGACCTTACATATGGATTATGAATTATTGGATAGACTGTGTTCCATTATTCTATAGCTTTGAAAATCAATGAAAAGTTCTTCTGACTGTTCACCCACTCACTCACTCATTGTCTATACCACCTTATCCTGTCACGAGGGGCCTGGAGCCTATCCCTAGCAACTTAGGGCACGAGACAGGGTACACCCTGCCAATCCACTGTGAGGAACACAGAAGCACACAGTCACATGCTCATTTACACACTATGGGCAGTTTTGGAATACCATTTAGTGTAATCTGTGTGTCTCGTGGGAGGAAACCAGAATACCCAGAGGAAACACACCAAGTAGTTAGTACTGGAAGAACATGCAAACTCCATGCACACAAACCCGATGCGGAAATCAAACCTGGACCCTTGAGGTACAAGGCAACAATGGTAACCGTTAAGTCACCCTGCCGCCCTGACAGTTCAGATTTAACATATTATGAAGCTTAAAAAAGTATTGTAAAGTCTGATGGAAATAGTATTATACAAGAAGGATATGAGGGCTCACTGAATGGCTTGATAATAATAATGAAAATAATATAATCCATATGTTACAGGTATTAGGCTGCATGGTGGCCTAATACCTTATTAAGACACTTTATTTAGTTGAGTTCTCATTTTCCCTTAGTCTTTAATTTGTAGCCAACATTTAGGTCATTTTTGACCTAAATGCAGCTAGTGACCCTACAGTACCTGATGATTTTTTTAGTGATGCTCAATATGTTAACATTTCTTCCATAGACACCCATACATTATACATATCAGTTATCAGGACCACTCTATCCTCTACCTAAACTTTGCTTAGAAAAAGATTTTTATTGTTCCCATTTACCTTCTTCTTTTTTTTCTTTTTTTTTACAGGCAAACGCCTGTGCACAAGTTTTACTCTGCCTCGGGCTTGACAAAACTCTTTAACCCAGTCAGTCCAACTAAAGGACCCCCGTCTTTACCTCCACTCCCTGAGGGTTTTCACCCTCTTTACACACACATTGAGTATGGCTGCACCTCACCCTACTACCGTCACAGTGGGAGCACCCGTAGAACATGCCTCAAGACCGGCAAGTGGAGTGGCCGCCATGTCTCCTGTTCACCAGGTGAGGGAGCCTGATGCAATATAAGACACACACACATGACTCCTGGCTAAATGTGCTCTCAGTAGAATGTTCTCTTATTGTGTTTTGAGATATATCAGTATTTAAATGTGCTATTGAATAAAAGCTTGCATGAGGAGCTAGGAAAAAAATAGAAATAAACAAATTGGGCAAAATAAATTGGGATTGGGAAAAAAAATTGGAAGTAGGGCATCTTACAGGATGTAGAATCCTGTGAAAGAACGTCATACTGAAGAAAAACATGACACCCATCCCTTCAGTGTAGCCCCACCTATGGGAAAACACAGGAAAACAGAACCAGCCAGAGACCTTTAGGCAAAAAGCTTATTAGCTCATCTACAAAAACTTTTATTGTATTGTTAGTACAAATCACATAAGATTCATTATGCTGTTATCTTGTCCTGACCAACTGTTTCTTTTATTTACACTCTCTGTGTGCCAGTATGTGGCAAGTTGCCGAACTTTGACCCACAGAATCCAGCAGCCTCTCATTGGCCGTGGCTGGTTGCTATCTACCGAAGATCTGCCCAAGATCCAGGAGAAAAGATGGGGAAAGCAACAAGCCTTGGGAAGGACATGGATCTGATGTATGAGGAAGATGATATGTCTTTAGAAAACTGGCAGCTAGTTTGTAGTGGAGCGCTGCTCAACCAGCGTAGTGTGGTTGTGGCTGCCCACTGCGTCACTGATCTCGGAAAAGTCTATCCACTGGACGTGTCTAAAATACGGGTGGTGCTGGGAAAACATTATCGCAGTGACCTGCGCCAGACTAAAAGCTTGCAACACCTCAGGGTGAGAAAGGCATCAACAATTTGGGGGAAGGGGAGGAAAGGAGTGCTTAGCACTGTGACTGACCTTGAAACAAGGTGCTACAAGAGTGCTGGTTTGCACTGCCCCAAGCATGTAAAGGGGCTTTATTGTGTGTTTAAATAAATTTTGTGCATATTGATAATGACTAAGATAAAAATAAGAATATAATGAAAAGCAAAGGAATTAATTAATTGTAAAAAAAGATATTTGTGTAAAAAAAAAAAAGGTCTGGATCAGTGCTATGTAGCAAAGAACTCATGCTTACTGTCTAAGATTTTTGTTCTAAGCAATCAATTAACTCTTCTTTAATCTCCTAGGTATCTTCCATCACTGTTCACCCTAATTATGACCCTCTGGTACTAGACTCTGATCTGGCTTTCCTCAAACTGCTGGATAAAGCTCGTATCGGTGAACATATCCTTCCCATCTGCCTCCCAACACCCCACGATGCAGAAATAGAGGCTCTTCCCAGAGGTGCCATAGTGACGGGCTGGTCCCTCACTCCTGATGCCAGTATTGGGGAGAGCGAGAGGGCACGTGTGGGCACAGTAACGCTGGGTGACGTGGTGCACTGTGAGCAACAATATGCTCAGTATGGCCTTCCCATCAGTGTCTCCGAGAACATGTTGTGTGGGCGCCTGGGTCCTGGCGTCAGTCCTTCTAACATCTGTCCAGCTGAGACTGGAGGGGTCCTGATTGCTCCACCCACTTCCTCACCTGACCTCGCCTCTTCACTGTTACCAAACCCCACTCAGGAGTGGAAGCTCCTGGGATTGGTGAGTTTTGGGTATGACTCACTAGACTGCAGTCCGGAACTTTATACTGTCTACACACACATCTCTAACTTCCTTGACTTTTTTGAAAGCAATATGAAGTAATAAAAACATTTTTTAATTTACTTCCATTTTCAACCACTGCCTCATCTATTCTGCCCTAATAATCCTTTCATATGTAGCTTGATATTAAGGCTGAACTAACACTGGACTATGCTGCTCTGAGAAGACAGCAGTAGTTAGAAAGGGCATTTAATCTATGCTGAGCTAGGACCAGTTTCTCCTCGCTTCATCCTTTGCTTAAATAAATAGCCAAAGTGACCATTAAACTCACCTTACAATATCATCAGCGAGAAACTTCAACAACACTGACCTTTTGCTTAACCACAAGCAGGTCCTCAGGTAATTGGGTGCTGTAAGATTGACCAGAAAAACAAATCTCCTGATATCTTTCATGACAGTGACATTTGATTTTCTGAATATTGATTATGTACATATAATGTAATGTTTTATTCAACTGTAAACATGACACCGAAGGTATGTATATATTGTATAGAATTATTGTGAACTTATTGCCTAAATAAAATAATATGGTGGTTATGCTGTGAAGGAATATTTGATTGGATTGTGTCTTTGTGGTCTAATAAATAAATAAATAAAAATAGACTTTTTTCAATTGACATTGTTTTATTTTTAAACAAAAATCAACATGAGGGGTACAGTATGTAACGTCTTGTGCCACCAGACTAAACGCCTTCACCTATATGCAATATTACTGGGTAGTACTGGCTTACTTTTCATTCTTCCTTCGACAAAACATTCAAATAAAATTCTTCATATTAAAATGTGCAATTTAAATATTTTAAATGGAATGGTTTGTGGGTGGCATATGTGTCCAAACAAAACTTCCATCTTTCCAACCCTCTAGGAACCTCTGTAGATGAGGCTAACTGTGATTACCATTGTATTTTACTACCATGGTGGGCCCTCCATTTGACATTTAACACACTGCGGGCAATTTGGGAATGACAATTAGCCTTATCTGTATGTCTGTGGGAGGAAACGGAGAACCTGAAGGAAACCCTCCATGCACACCTACTATAAACCCTGGAGGTGCAAGGCAATGGTGCTAACCACTAAACCACCGTGTCGGTCACTGAATAAAGTGTTGTAAATGGTTGTTTTAGGTCATTAAACGCATTTCATTTTCACAATCGTGGCAAATCTCTGAACTCTGAACACCTGCTTGTCTTTAATTCCACAAATCTACTGTACACATTTGTCATAGGGCATATGAAGAGTCTTCTTCCTTTATACAATATTAAATAAAATGCTAAGCTGGTGAAGCTTGAGTCTACTTATTATTACAAAAAAAAAAAAAAAACAATGAGCATGACCACTAGATGGCCACAATGTGTAAAGTTTGTTTTAGAGAAACATAACAAGCGGTGGTATGTCTGTATTGTTACCAATGTTATAGCTAAGCTTAGCAGTATTAAAAATAATACTATTCTTGTCCACATTGTTCTGTACAGTAGGTGTACATGTCATTTTTTCTCCAGGCACAGTGTGTGTGTGTGTGTGTGTGTGTGTGTGTGTGTGTGTGTGTGTGTGTGTGCGTGCGTGCGTGCGTGCGTGTGTGTGATGAAAGGCGTCTGAGGTGCTTTGAAAAATCTACATTACACTGCTGTACCTGACACAACACAACACACTTACTGTCACTGCGGTACTAAAAATGATTCACAACATTTTCACTAATTACTAACTTCCTATGATGAACAGATGAAGAGTCACCACCTGGATTTAACTAAACAAATAGTTAAGAGTCTTCCATTGGATAAATACTGCCATCATTCATATGGTCCAGCTGGCAACAAGTTATTTAACCGTAACTTATGCGGTGAGTAGCTTCTCATTTAAACAACCATGTCAGAAGACATAGCCTGTGGTTATGGCAAAGATGTTACTCTGTTTCATCAGGGGTTCAATTATTGGCAAGCATCATGCAAAGAAAACAAATAAGGAGGTTGCTGAACCTACTAAAATTTGTCTTAGAATTATTCAACACATTATTAAAAAACTAGTCAGTTACAGTATTACTATCATCTTTGAAGAAGAACTATGGTTGTTGTTTTTTTTTTAATGATTGTCACATTGGATGTCATACATATCATATACTGTATATGATATAAATGATTAGAGATGACTTAAATATTTGATAAAATCAAATAGCAAAAAAAAAAAAAAAGTAGAACTCCATGTTTAATAGTGAAAGTAAAAGCATCTCCACATGCACAAAGAGAAGAGCACTTCAGGATAAGATGAGAGGTGGATGAAATGATGCACTCATCATGTCTAGTGCCTGCCGTAACAGCCTGTGGGGGCAGTATTATGATCTGTGGTTGCTTCAATTGGCCAGGTTTAGGTTCAGCAACATTTTGTGCTCAAAAAATGAGGTCATATTACTACGTGAATATAATGAATTTCCATTAATTAATTTTTTTCTTCCTGTATGGCCATATTACAAGATGGCAATGCCAGGATCCATTGGGCTCAAATTGTGAATGAGTGGTTCAGGAAGCATGAGACATCATTTTCACAAATGCATTGTACAGATAAAGATTCAGACCTTTAACCTCATTGAAGATCTTTGGCATGTGCTAGAAAAGGCTTTATGCAGCAATGTGACTCTCACACCATGAATGCAAGATCTTATGGAGAAATTAATGTGACTCTGGAGGGAAATACATGTTGTGACACTGCATAAGATTGTTGAATGATGCCGCAATGAATGCATGCCATAATCAAAACAAAAGGTAGTCCAATGAAATATTAGTGTGTGCCTTTTTTTTGGCTAGGCAGACCTGTTTGGTGACTGGTAGCAGGTGAAGGATGATGATAAATTGGCATCCAAACGCAATACTACTCACTGTACTGTACCAACAATTTTCTGTACATTATATACCAGTTTAAACACCTATTGAAAAATTGTTGTGTCCACAACAACAAAAGAATTTTAAAAAAGAAAGCATGAAATATTTGTGAAAAGAAACAGAACACATTCAGTTTCCCTTTTCAAAATACAGACCTTTTACTATTTAAATCTATTAGTATGAGGTTTCGCAGAATTTGAGAAGGCAAACCATTAACATACACACGTGTCCCATAAAACAGCCAAAGAATTCGGAACTACTGACCTATAAAACCATAAAAAAAAAGCCTATTCCACATGGCTGTCCACAGAAACATACAATTTCACACACACACACGCACACGCGCACACACACCCACACCCACACACACACACACACACTCAGGTGGTACAGGATTAAATCTAGCTGCACTGAACACTGGTTCCAGAAAGATGCACACAGAGATGAAACCTCTCACCATGAGCTGATGCTGTGAATACGATGTGTGTGTGTGTGTGTGTGTGTGTGTGTGTGTGTGTGTGTGTGTGTGTGTGTGTGTGTGTGTGTGTGTGTGTGTGTGTGTGAGAGAGAGAGAGAGAAAGAGAGAGAGAGAGATAGAGAAAGATGGATCCCTTTGTTTCTTTTCTTCACACACCCTTCCCCCATTTACAAGCCAAAGAATGCACACACATGCATGGTGACGTATGATTCTCAAGATTTAGTGTTTGTCTGAGCATGTCCAGTGCTCCGTTTAATACTGAGGCAAAGTCCTCATGGGCATTTGGATCAAATCTTTTTTCCCATTCGTCCACAATAAAGACTTGTGCAAAAGATCTGCTACTGGAGGTGATTTCACGTGGGAGCCTGTGTGCCCTGTGCCTTGGTGTAAATGACCTCTTGTTGTGGTAGTTCTTTACTTTATAGGCAATTGTACAGAATCTTTAAACATGCCAGGCCGAAGTGAGAAAAAGCTTTTCCACTACCATTGAAACGCAGCTCCTTCTCACGCTCCATTAACTCATAGGGCATCATTAGCGACTGGGCAGAAGCTAACTTCTCATTCACCTGATTGGTTGAGAGCTTAAAGTTGACCCAGTGATTTGCAGGGAGCAACTGCAGAAGGGATTTAATAGTATAAAGGCTTTACAATTTTCTCAAGCCACAAAAGTATACACGTACACACTGTAATCACAGAGCTGCTTCTGAACCTTTTTTTTTTTTAATAAGTCAAAGCTACATGTGAAAAACCTGCTCTAATAGGAATCATTTTAGCTAAGATCAACACAATCGAGATGGAAAAGACTGATAAATGTAAATTTGTTACTCTTTTTGTATGCTGTGCCATTGGGGTTTTTTTTTTTTTTGAGAACTTTAGGCAGTATTACAAATATTATTTCCGGCCAGAGTTGCATGCTATTTTGGCCAAGATATTACATTAATGTTGATTGAGAGTCAAACCAAAATCTTCTCCAGCGCATCCCAAAGACCTTAGGATCATAACTATGTGGTGACCATATGTTGTGTGAAAATGATTGCTCATGATCCCAGAACCACTCTTTCACAATTTGAGCCTATTGAATCTTGTCATTATCACCCTGCAACATCATCAGGGAAGAAAAAACACATAACGTTGCTAAGGCTATACCTGACCAACTGAAACAATCCCAAGTCATAACACCTAATTAACACTCCAAATTAAAAATTTGTTATTTTACAAGGTCACTAATAAACATAAATAACCTACTGTATATTTATGATGTAGCTTCACCAGATGTTTAAGTGACCTCTTCATGTTTTTTTTTTCTGACCACAATTATTCTGCAAAGTTGGAACCAGGTTTTACTAATACTGGGTCAGTGGTACTGTAGCTCAGTAAGTTAACCTCTGGGTTTGGGACCTTGAGAAAGGCCCTTAACCCTGTCTGCTCCAGAAGTGTGTATCATGGCTGACACTGTGCTCTGAGTCCAGCTTTCTAACAAAGCTTTATTCATACAAATACTTTATGTCAGCTTTGTCAATTATGAGAAAGTGTTTGACAGTGTGAAGACCCTCTGGAAGCTTTATTTAATGGAGTGCCCACTAAGTTGGTCCTTATCAAAATCCTATAAAATAAAGTGACACATAAAGGACAGGTTACTGTTCTCCATTCTTGTTTCTACTAGCCATTGACTGAGTAATGAGAACAATAACTGTACAATGAAAAACTAAATTTGTTGGACAACTGTATGATCTAGACTTTGCAGATACTGTAACTTGGCACTAGTGTCTCACATCCACCATCAAATGTAGTATAAGACCATAACTCTTGCACCACATCTCCTCACTGGCAGACAGGGGCACCACCAGAGATTCTGCGCCCCTTGAAATCCTAATATACTGGAGTCCCAACCCTGACAAAGCTAACCATTCTTTTTAAATATCAAAGCATATTCAAAGCCCCCCTGGTCACTCTGGGGACCCTGGAGTCATCTATATACCCCCCAGGGTACCCCTTCAAGTAGGACTTATGTACACAAGGAAAAGATATGGATCATGAGGATCAATGCAATCAGTGTTGAATTAATTACACTTGGACAAACCAGGATAGAAGAAATAGAGTTATTTAGATATTTGGGAAGTATCATTGACAAACATATCAACAGAAGTCAAATTACAAATAGGAAAGGCAAAGGCAGCATTTATACAGCTTATGAGGATCTGGTGCTATAATTTATAATTTATCAACACCTATTAAAACTAGTTACTAACAGACTATTTGAATCGGCAGTGTTTGAGAAAAAGAATCAGCGGTTAAGTCATTGGACTAGGGTTCGGAGGGTCCCAGATTCAAACCTGGTGACCACCAAGTTACTGCTGTTGGGCCCTTGAGCAAGGCCCTTAATTGCTCAGAAGTATAATGAGATAAATTTAAAAAAGGAAGTCGCTCTGGATAAGGGCATCTGCCAAATGCCTAAATGTAAATGTTTTCTCTCTCTCTCTCTCTCTCTCTCTCTCTCTCTCTCTCTCTCTCTTTCTCACACTGTCGAGCTACACATAGCACTTCTGAGTTGTTAGTGAACCTGGCCCTTTCTAGACTTCAGGATTTTCTGACTCATCCTGGTGCCCGCTTCTGGTTGGTGATTTTGTTGCATGTACTTGATGACTATGAAGATCTTGATGTCTTCTGTTGCAGGCAGCTTTTCTGTGATGGCTTGTGCCTGCAGTCACTCAATAGTTTATGACAAAAGTTTATTAGCCAAGTCTTCCACAATGCTCCAGGTCAACTCACCATACCTCCTTCCCTTCATCGTAACCATCATCAACCATTCCATATCTTTTGGTCATTTTCCTGCTGCTTTTAAGAAGGCAAGGGTTTTTCCCATCCTCAAGAAACCCTGCCTGACATCAGCAAACTATCACCCAGTATTAATTCTCTCTTTTCGTTCTAAAATTTATGAAAGGACTGTTCACAACCAATAGAATGTTTCTATATCTCAACCTCAATGATCCCAACCAATCCAATTTCAAAGCAGCACATTCGACAGAGACTGCCCTTCTGTCAGTCACAGAAGAAGCTCCATGATGCTCGATCAGCTAAACTGTCATCTGTTCTTATCCTCTCAGCTGCATTTGACATAATTGAACCACAATATTTTCTTATCTATTCTTACAAGTCTTGGAATCTGTGGCACGGCATGGAAATGGTTTGCTTCCTACTTAGAAGATGACGTATATGAGGTGACATCTGCCCCACACAGACTCTCTGCTGTTGTCCCACAGGGCTCAGTACTTTTCAGTTTACCCTCAATACCTGGTCTCTTTGTAAGGTTATATCCTCACATGTCTTTTCATATCATGGTTATGCAGATAACACACAACTTATTCTCTCCTCCTCCCTCAGACACTCAGGTTTTCACCTGGATCCCAGCATGTCTGACAGACATCTCATCCTAGATGACAGCTCATCAGTGAAACTCAACCTAAGTAAAAACCGAAGTGCTGTTCCTTCCTGGTGATCCATCTCCCAGTCAAGATTTTGTAATCTCCCTGAACAACAATCAGATCACTCTTTCAACCACTGTCCATCTTGTGGTATCTCTGGACAATCAATTGTCATTTTCCCTTCACATTGCTAACCTCACTTGCTCTTGTCAATTTCTTCTTTACAACATCAAAAGAGGTCTGCCTCTGTCCACCATCCAGAATGCAGCTGCACCTCCTATTTTCAACCTTCCCAAAATTTCCCACCCCACTTCTCCACTTTCTGCACTGGCTTCCTGTAGCTGCCTGCATCAAATTCAAAACCCTGATGCTTGCCTGCAAAGCTAAAAACGGTCCAGCCCCCACATACCGCTGAGTTTTAACCACACCACTCACCACGTTCCCACTGATCCTCCAGCACTGCACGGCTGGTCCAACCATCTCTCGGAGGTCGAGGAAGACGTGCATCTAGACTCTTTTCTGTTCTGGCACCAAAATGGTGGAGTGAACTTCCTCTAGATGTCTGAGTCTCTGGCAATCTTTAAACTATGACTTAAGAAATATCTGTTTCTTCAGTACTTCGGGTTAATCCCGCCTCCCTCCCCCAGCACAATGTTTGACTGGTACTTACTGTAGTTAGTAACCTAGTAACCCAGTGTAAGGATCTATCCAATGACGGAAACTTTTGTCGTTCTGGATACGAGTATCTGCCAAATGCCTAAATATAAATAGACACAGATTAAAAAAGAATAGCAAGATTCATTGGGCACACACAACAAAAACCAGTGTCAAACAACTCCACACAATCATTGATATAAACCCCTCAAAGAAAGAGAAAAAGAGCCCAGCCAAAGAACACCTTCAGTGGGATCTCCAGGCAGATATCAAGAGACTGGAAAACACCTTGCATTATATAGAAAAGAAAGCTAATGACTGAGAATCTGACCTATACCCCAGAAGGATGTACAGTACAGTATTTATAATTACAAGAAAGAAAATGAGAAAATTGCACTTAAAGATTATATTACAAATGGGTTGATATTTTTACATAAACTATATGATTCTAAGTGAATTAATTAGGGTTATGTCTTTTTTTTTCTATGGAACATTAAAAACCAACACCATAATCAGCCTTACTGTATGTTCACAATATAGCTTTATTAGACAATTCAGTTTTTTCCCTCAGATTTGATGTCTATATTAAATCCAATCAAACCAATTAAATAAAAATTCTCTCACGCACACCCATGCATAGAGTGACATGAAGTGAAATGCCATGCATGACAATTCAATTCCTTGTATTCTGTGACAAAAACAGAATACTGTATACTTACAATACATAGAAATAGAAAAGAAAATACTGTAAGAATGTTAGGTGTGTGGATGTAGGAACATCCAAACTCTTTTTTTCTTATGTGTACTGTATGTATAAATGTGTAAAGTGAACTATACAGTAACTATATTTAATGTGAATTCACTTGTTCCCTGAAAAGCCCAAGATGTGAACATCAGTTTCTTGGTTTCATTATTGGTCCATTCCTTCCAGTTTTGCTCAAATATCAATTAAATCACCACTCTCACCATTGCTCCACTGGATGCAGTCACCACTGTACAATCTCTCATTATTGTTTTGTACTGTCTATTTCGCTCTGGATAAGAGAGTCTGCCAAATGCCTAAATGTAAATGTAAATGTACTTTGACACTGAATGATGTCTATGACAGTGACATGAGCCTTTTCATGAAGACAGGTTTGGAGTAAGTCAAAGAAAATTTGATATGACAGTTTTCATTCATGTCAGATATGTATCTGATCTAGAAATACATTTGAAAATATTTGAATTTTTTACACAGTCTTGTTACATTCATGCAGAACATTTGTTTTTTGTATCACTTTAAATTAGAAATATGAATGTAACCATATTTTTTCTCTGATTGAGCTGTCAAAACATGCCATCGGTAGAAAAACATGATGAAAAATGCCACACCCTGGATAATTTATCTGATTGTGGCAAAAGTCAAAACCTGTCTTACTCCCAACTCCCAAAGGCTGTTGATTTTATATATATATATACATCGACTTCTGTTTTGTCTCACAAGGCTACTTATACAGTGGCCTTGAAGTACAAAATACACATATCAAATTTACAAAAATGATAAGAACAACATATATGATGCTTTTTGTGTTTGGGGTGATCTGTGATTTTTTTTTCCTGTGTGAAAATTTTGTTGTGTTTTGTAAAATGTGGTTGTGTTTTGTACTTCAGCACCATCATGTAAAAATGTGTATGTAAAAATAAATAACTAAGGGAGAAATGAGGTTATACTACAAGGAATGAAAATGGAAAACTAAATTTTAAGAAGAAATCTCTGATGCATTAAACATTGTTTTATTTCTTTTGTTGTTTTAAAAATAATTTTTGTCTTTTACTCATTTACACTCCCGAGAGCAATAAAGGTAAAGCTAACGTGTCACTAAGAGACGTGCAAATTACTATTTATACCAGAAAATTGATTTAGCATTTTTACTTTGCACATAATGTTTCCATTTCTGTTTATTTATTATGCAATCCCACAGCAATGAGAGGCAAAGAGGCACTCTACTTTATATGACCTGTAACATGACCTGTAACAAAATAGCACTTGGTTTTGATGTATGCACTTATTTAACAGGGATTTAATGATGTTTAATAATGCCAGGTGCTGATTATATCTGCACTTCATTTTTCACATGCATGAAATGTGCATTTTAACTAGATTATAGTGTGTAATATGTACATTTAGATGTGCATGTGAGTATAATTTTGTCATCACTCACAGCCCACTGATGGGGAACTTAACTACAGAGCAGAGTGAGCAGAATGACATCGTGATTTATAGATCCTCATTTATTCGCCTACTGCATTCCAAGACAGCCTGTTATGGATTGGAAGGTTAGAGACCACAGCAGAATTTGATTTCCAAGAAAAAAAATCAACTGATCCATATCCCATGGCATAGTATCCAGAGGTTCAGTATTCACACTTTGGTGACAGTTCCATCTGTCAACTGCTGTAGTTATTTACAGAATGTGAAATCAAATGAATGCACATCATAATATGAAATTGCAAACCACCCCACTTACTCCACACCCATTTACCTTCCAGAGGGTAATGAGGAACCAGGACCAAGGAAGGCATCTGTTTTTGCTTTTTGCTATTACTTCAACCCTGAGGTTATCTGCGTGTCTGCTGACCATCCCCCTTCCTGCTCCCAAGAGAGGCCTTGGGCTTTGCTGATTTGTTAAGGATTAGACACCTTTGTACAGAGTCAGTGCTTTCCACAGAAATGATCCAGGTGCAGTAGTACAAAATAAAATGGTGCTGTACATTATTACCACATTGTGCTTCATTCACACACATATGCACTAACCCACACCAGGGGTTGAGAGACAAAATAACTCAATCAATAATTCAAAGGCAAAGCATGCTTAGATTGGCTTTTGGTGAGAATGATGGGTTGAACCTAATCTTATTTTGACCTTTACTAGGATGCTTATGACTCCTCCAAGGATTAAAAGCGATGCCTACTATTTGGAATAAAACCTGCAAAATTCATATTTCTGCTTTTTTTGTGTTTCAGCCTCATAAATGTAAAATGCAACCCATTGTGTTAATGAATGACTCACATATTCAACACTTTTTTAAGTACTGGCGAATAGATCAAACAATTTATTCCTTATAATCTATACTCAAAATAGTGGGTCAGACAGTGGTTCTGGGCAAAAAGTTAGGTGATACATTTATATCTATGCATGTGTTCTAAGCCATATTTTTTATAGTAACAGCTTACAGTATAACCAGAGAATTTGGTGAACTATTTTCCTAATCTATGGCTAATAAGGAATAGATTTTTTAAATGTTATTTAGCAAAGATAAACACATAAATGGTAGCATTGTGAAGGTAAGAAGATGCTTATTTGTTTTATTTATATACGGTCTACAGAAGAGGTCTCATGTGTCAGCAAGAAAGGATTTAACTTTTTAGCATTTTGTCTATTGTCTTATCCAGAGCTCGAAAATGAGAGGTTAATAAGGTTGATGGAAATTACCTTGTCTTATAAGCCTTTCATAACCATCACTTTATTATGCTTTCCCACACTCATATTACAGTATCCCATCTCACTAATGATAACAAAACTTTCTGACAATGAAATCATTTTGTCTCCTAATTGCCTCTTAATTTCAATAGTTTCTCTAAATTATAAGTAATCTTTGAAGATAAACATTGTTAGTAATGTAATATCTTGTCTCCAATATTATTGTGCAGCAGAACATAGTAGCATAGCAACACTTAAAGGGAAGGCTTCATCTGAAGTGTGACTAGTGTGTCTGGAGGCTTTCTCCAAGATGCAGATGCAAAACCTGCATTAACATGGTTACACAGACATAATATAGTTTGTATAAACATCTCAGGCCTTTATTTGATGTCCGAGGTCAAACCAAGCTGAAGAGACTGTGTTGAATGATGGCGCACGACTAGATTATTATAAATTCAGATCAATTAATCAATATGAGATGGGCAACAGTACAGTTATACTGATCTGAGTATGATCTTACTTTTATACAACAGTTCTGAAAACAAGAACAACAGTTCCATAAACAATACACAAATTGTATATTGATTAAGTTACATTTCAGACATAATATGGATTATTTTTTTCTCTTTGTGAAATAGAGTGTGATGGCGGATTACTCAGAGCAGGCGGTCCTCACACGCACACATTACGCACATGCCGTAAAATACTCTACAAGTGCCTTGGGCCTAACAAGGGGGTGAGCCAATACAATTTACCTGGGCTTTCTGTGTATTTTCTCACACGTGTCTCCTGTCTCTGCAGAATTGTCTATGTCCGAGTCATATTCGCTCAGAAGGAAGGTCTGCATGGTCTGCTGCCGCTGCCTGCATTATGCCACCTACTCAGCACTGCTTGTCTCATGCTGTTCCATGCACCACAGCGCTCCACATTGCGCAGACTTTTGTGTGTCAGACCCGTTACTTTTCCCCTTAAAGATGATTCTTCATCTCCATCATTGTCTAATTAGGTTTTATAGTTTAAGTCAGATGTTCATATTCCTGCAAAGTGTTGCTAACACTACTGTAGTAACAGTTTCAAACTAGGAAATGGAACATTACATAGCAAATACAGAAAGTAGAGCAATACGCACACAGTAAATCATTCCATTGAGCTCTCTTGGAATGCTGCTCAACCAATTAAATTAGTAGACCAGAACTAACTATTGTATAATACAACAGTATAACGAGACAAAGAGCATCATGTAATAGACTTGTCTTCTCAAACTCACATTATAACATGTTTTGAGGAAATGTGTTTTCTAACTGTATTTCATGTATTTATAAATACACTGTATCTGAATATAATGTATTTTTACATTTTCATGTGTAAAGAGTGATTTTGTCAAAATCCCTCATGCATCAGTTTATTGTGATTTAATATTCTCAAACATTCATATCTTTCACAGTTGATAATCTGTTTTTCACATGTGATTACATGCAGAAAAGAAAAACACACATCTTGGGTGTGAAAAATTATGGTTAGATAAATTAATCCTGTGAGATAAAAACCTAAGTAAAAAGTCTGCATGTAAAAAAGGTATGAAAATTAACATCTAATATTCATATGAATCATGTGGTTATTTATAGGCTCCAGGTTTGTGGCTTTTCAATAATACAGCAATTTATTTTGAATTAGTCTATTTCAAGGAAACCAAAATTCTCACATGACTTTCTATAGCTTTTCAGTTTAGATTGTATTGCAAGCTAGATTTTTTTTTCTTCAGGTTTTTCAACATTGACTACAAATGGGAACTATTCATTTATCATTTGCTCAAAGACTAAATAAAAGAAAAATAAATATTTAGATATGAAATAAATAGTCAGTCACTGTGTGAGCTGAAGAGATCTGACTCTCTAAAGTCTGCTTCCATATCAACCCACACAAACCATCTTGACTGCTGCAACCTGTCAGCATGCCAGAGAAACTGAGGTGTTATCAGTGAGAGAATCTAAATTAATTCATGCTCTTATGTTCGGGTTGAGAGTCACTGTGTGGATTCACTGCCCTTACTATTATAAAATCACATCCTTATTTTCCTTGTCCTGTAGCTATTTTTTGTGCGTGAAAAATAAGCCCTCTGGATTTCTTAGCAGCTTTCGTAGAAATTTTATGACTTACAACCTCAAAATAGCACACTGTGGTGTCATCCTCAGCTCTTCGTTACACAGCTAACCACAAAGCTCTTGCATCAGACTCTATCCTGCATGTTAGACCGGTGTGGAAACATATATTAATATTTCAACACATTTTCCTAAATGCTGATTATTACCAGTATTTTACCAAACAGTCTTTTTTTTAATTAATTGTATTTTTATGAGTTCATTACCATGTTAAAAAAGATCATTTAAACTAAATTGTATAGTTTGGGGGGCACGGTGGTGTAATGGTTAGCACTGTTAACTTGCACCTCCAGGGTCTGGGTTTGATTCCCGGCCACTGTGTGCATGGAGTTTGCATTCTCTCTCCGTGCTTGGTAGGTTTCCTCCAAGTACTCCGGTTTTCTCCCACAGACCAAAGGCATGCAGATTAGGCTAATTGGCGTTCCCAAATTGCCTGTAGTGTGTGAGTGAGTGTATGTGTGTGCCTGCCTTGTGCCCTAAGCCTCCTGGGATAAGCTCCAGGCCCCCCGACCCTGAATACAGAATGAAGACAGAATCATAGACGATGAGTGAGTGAGTGTATAGTTTGGACATGATTTGCTTTGTTTTCATAGAAATCCCATTAAAGAGAGCAAGAGAAAAGAAAAATAATGTGCACGCACACACACACACACACCCATCCAATGAGCATACACACTCAGAAAGAAAAAGCCCCTTTTCTTTGGGTTGGGATGATGATTTGCACCTTTAGGGTCTCATCGTCTATACCACTTTATCCTGTATACAGGGTCGCCGGTGGCCTGGAGCCTATCCCAGGAGGCTTAGGGCCTGGAATGGATGCCAATCTATTGCAGGGCACACACACACATACACTCACTCACACACTTATTCACACACAGTTTGAAATTAGAAACACATTAGCCTAATTTGCATTTCTTCGGAGCATGGGAGGAAACCGGAGTACCCGGAGGAAACCCACCAAGCACAGGGAGAACGTGCAAACTCCATGCATCGAATCGATGCAGGGAATCGAACCTGGCCGAGAATTGAATCCGGGCTCTGGAGGTGCAAGGCGACAGTCCTAACCACTACACCACCGTGCCGCCCACCTTTAGTGCATCAGTTAAAAGATACATACTAAAGGTGCAAAAGAATCTCCATGATGGCAACCACCCTATTGACAAAGGAAAAGTCCAAACTGTAACCATTACCTTGGTTGTAACCATTACCTTTCAGAAGAATGTTGGGAGAACACTTGGATGATTATGTTTTATATATATATGTTATATTTCCCCTTATCTATATTCCGTTTTCCAAAGAAAGAAAAGTATCTACAAGGAACATATACAGTTATATTCAAATGCATTGATAAATGTGAATTGGAGTGTGATCTTCATGTTATTGCCTGTTCACTTGATCTACACAACAGCACCAGTTATAGACATAAAGAGAGGGAGCAGAAAAGTGAAGATGGGGAGGAGGATGAGGAGGAGGAGGAGTGTGAACGACATACAGTCGTGAGTGAAGCAGCTTTCACTCAGTGGGATTGTTGAGCTCGGAGCTCCACGGATTACCCCGTAGAGATCACCGTCCCCTCTCAGTCTCTCTCTCTCTCTCTCTCTCTCTCTCTCCCTCACTGCATATCAGCGACTCTTCACCTATAGAAGTGGATGCGAGACCGCAGAGAGAGAAACAAGCTTCCGATTTCTCCCGGGTTGACAACAAAGGTACGTGTTCCTCAGCTGTCAGAGACACATGCAGAACATTTAAAACTGCTATTAGAACTGTTAGATCAGATATGAAGCTACGATCTTTATGACTCACAGTGAGAGTACATTAACAGGATATTATTATTATTATTATTATTATTATTATTATTATTATTATTATTATTATTATTTAAGCGTCCGGGTAACCTGGGAATGTCTGTATAATTCAGCAGAACTGTGGTCTGCATGTTGATTACAAATCAAAGATTAGTATATGTTATAGCAGTATGTTGTAGTATTGTAGTAGTGTTGTAGTCTATGATTTGGAGATCGTATGTGGCATAGCGCCGGGATTTGCCCCCATACTGAAATACTGTGAACAATTTAACGGACAGCAGACCCGTTTGTAAAAACCCAGCTGAGACTGTATAAACAAGCAGATTAAATATCACTGAAGGCATGTGAACAGTTCGGGCTTATTGACAGTAGCGATGCACTGCGTGAGCGCGCGCTCCAGTGCACGCTCCAGATCCGCGCGCGTTCAACAGCTTGAACAAAAACCATTAGTGTTCACTCAGCTCCTATAGTTTGAAATAATCGAGGAATAGTTTCCCTCATGAATAAAGTCACACAGTTGGCGCGTGCGTTATTGGTCCACTGCTTCTATGTGAATCAGTACAGTAGTTCCTTTGTTGATCTGGATGGAGGTGGGACAGGTGACTTCAATCTATATAAGTCTGAGATACTGTAGATAGATAGATAGATAGATAGATAGATAGATAGATAGATAGATAGATAGAAGGTATGAGGAGGAAGAATTTAATTCAGTGACAGACAACAAACAAATAAATAAATAAATAAATAAATATTTTAATAAGTCAAATTATGTTAGTCTGTCATTATTTGGGATTTGAAGAAAGTTACTTGGTTTGAAATTCCAGTGTGAGATCTAAACACAGGGCAATGTCTGCCCTCAGGCTTGAAGTTAATGGAATGCTGTGTGATTGTGGTGGTAATCTGCAAGGGTGAGAGGACCCATACAGGTCATCTGTTTTGCTTTTTTCCCAAAGGCAGTTCTTATAGGCAATTAATTTTTTACAACACAGGAAGGATGGAATTCAGTTTCATTAAATGGCAAAATGTTATAATGCCAAGTGTGTTGTGTGTTTTTAACATTATTGTTGTGTATATATTATTGTACGTTGTATACTAGTGTTTGTCCATCTTTCTATTGGTTCACATATGTGTATATGTGTGGTGTTATTATATGACAAGGGTAAACACATGCATTATCAAATCATATGCAAATTTGTCATTTCTCTCTCTCACACACACACACGCACGCACGCACGCACGCACACACACACACACACACACACACACACACACACACACACACACACACACACACACACACACACATATACATATATATAAAAGCACCCACTGGTGCCCATTAGTCTTACAAGTGCACAAATAGAGAAATAGTGAGGGGAAAGATGAAAGACAGTGAAGCTCTGTTCATTTGGGGAGGTGTAGAAGTTTTGGAAAGGGGTTTATGTGGCAGGGGGAGGGGTGGACAAGCAATAGATGCTCAGGAAAGCTGAACCTAAACTGGCATAACATTCCTCATGAAAATGAGAAAAAAATTAAGAGAAATAGTGTTATTACATGGAAGTAGCATTAGTAAAATTGTAATATGATTAATATACATGGGAATTGAATAGTCTTGAAGTGAGAAGACTCTAGATTTTGTGTGTGTCTGAGTGTATGTGTGTATATCCATTCAGTCTATTCAGAGATGTGGGCAGGGTGTTACTGGGCGGCATTTACTGTAGGGCTTGAGTAATCCTTCTGGGAAAACGGAGGAACTGCCAAACTCCAAGCCATCCTTTTCTCTTTTCTCCTCATCACTCCTCCCTGTCCTAGTCCATCTGTTTTGCTCCTCATCTCTTCCTTTCTCTCAACTCCCCTGCTCTTGATCATCCAGTGCCTGTGTGAAATATAAATGAATTTGAAGAAGCACAGGGATTAGTCACTTGCTCTTTCCACTGTCTGGAGTGCTAAAATATGTGAACATTTCCAAGAGCAGTGCTAACAAACCAAGCCTTTCCCATGTGACTTAGCATGCCAGAACAGATGAACTCACCATAGACTAGCATCACTGTTCTAATAGACATCCTTCACACATTTTACTTTGCATGCTACCCAGATAATCATAAGTTTAACAAATTAATAACACATTTTTAGCAATTTAGTGTGCTGGAAATAATAAATCCACTGGGATGGTGAGAGAGGCTCGGCTCTGTTTCTTTCGCCACCGTGGCATTAAAATAGTTTTACAAAAATGGTCAAAATATAATTGAATACAATGATCAGTCTGGAAAATATTGACTTTGGGAAAGTAAAAAAAGGTAATTCCTGGATGCATACATAGATCAAATGCTGAATATGGATGATATAAATCATACATCCAATGTTGAATCAAGTCAACTTTGCAACACTGACCCATTGATCACCAACTATACACCATCAAACTGCTGACCAGTGTTCTAAGGCCTGCCCTTCTGGTCTGATTCTACAGTAAAGCCAATGCAGCACAAATTGCTGAAAAAAGGTCGAACCCGATCGTATTAAACAAACAAGTCTGATCCAACCCCGCAATGTACAGCACCCAAAGGATCCCCCACCAATGATTAGGTTATATTCCTGCTTCATATCCTGTGCTTCCAGGATATGCTCTGGATTCATAGTAACCCTGACAAAAATAAAGCAGTTACCAAAGCTGAATGAATAAACTATGGTTTAAAAAATATATGTAGATATAATAGCTAATGAGAAACCAAGAATACCAAACCTTAGCCTTTTTATGACTTTATTTTGTTAATTCACTAAACCACATGATTAAATAATTTTTGCACATTTGGACAACTATAAAATAAAAAAAAAAACACATGTCAGACCTATCCCGTCAAAAAAATTTAACCTTCTGTAAACTCTCTGATATTCTTTTAAACAAGTACGATGGAATGCGGCCTTTCTGTTCAGATTAATAGATAAAGGAGAAAAAAAATACTTGAGTGGTTCTTTAGGAGGCTCAAAGTTTGAGGAACAATCTCCTCTCACCTCAGAGTCCTTTTAAGAACTACAGATGAACCTCAAGGCATCTCTGCTTCCCTCTTCTGTTTTCCTCTTCTATCCCCTCTTTCCTCATTTAATTTGCAGCTAAGTCTCTAATGGGCCTTAGAGGAAGCTTTGTGTGCATCTTTGTGCCAGCTTCAGTGACTGTTGGGCATTAATTCCACTCTTGAGTATGTAAATAGCTGGAGCTGTGGGAGCGGAGGGCCGAGCTGCCACTTACTCACTTAATCTCGTAGAGCTTCATCACTTTTACTCAATCTTAACGGGCACGCATGTGAACCCTTATGCCACTCATAGTGTTAGTTTTCCCCGGGAGACACTACAGCACCCTATACCCACAACCTTCTTCTTCCGGAGGGCCCCCATTCCTCCTTCTCTGCCATGCTTTGCCCACCTCTTCCCAGCAACCCCGTGGAGGCACACAGGGCTGTCTGTGTTTACCTCCGGCCTGGACCAGCAGAACACTAAACAATCCCCTTCACTGCTTCTTTGTCAGTCCCACTTTTGAAACCAGGGGAGAGAGTGAGAGATGAGGAAACAATTAAAAAACCCCTCCTGAACCTTAGCGCTAAGAGTTTCCCATCGCAGGGAGCCTGTGAATGGGCATGGAGCCCTATAAACTGCTCTATTATTCCTCTGCACTTGGCGCATTTCAAGAGCGGTTTGCTTCAATGGCTGGCCCAACACAGTGGATGTTTTGTGGTAGACTTGGCTCACTGTACCATACAGTGGTTAATTAGGAATCACATTCATTTATTTATCTATCCATCTGTCTGTCCACCTACTTATGACCTCTTAGGCTCCATATCTGCACCGCATTCTCTTTACAGTGAACCATGTTCATCATATGGAAAGTCATTTCATTTGGTTGCATTTCAGTATATATTTCAAATAATATAAAAAATGCATAATAAATGTTTTTAATGTTTTTAAATGTATTTAAATAAAAGTTTGTATTACAATTTGTACCATAGTATATTTCAGTGATATTCATTATTAATTATAAACCTGAACATCATTACTACCTATCATTTTGCCATTTTTCATCTTATTCCCTATGGTCCACCTACATGCAATATGAATTACATTGACATGTAGAATATATTTAACACTTTAAGGCTTTTTCATATAAAACGTTCTCTGCCCATGTGGACTTCATCTTGTTTAAATGACACTGTTATCGAATGAATGAATTTCATAGGATTTCTACATGTCTTATGTGTTTGAGAAGTTCAGGTTTTATTTCATAGGTTAACTTGATTCATATCTTCTCCAAATGAATTTGGCTGTTATAATTTACGTTTGTGATCAGAGCTTGATGAAATGTTTTAACTAATGCTGAATCAGCTTCTAAAGCCTCTATTCAATGCTGGTTTAAGTCATTGAGAATTCTTCAAATTTCATAGGCTTTTATGCAGATTGACAAAGTTGGTGGAATTTCTTCCCCCTGGCTTTGTTCCATGGAATCTGCAGTCTTTTGTAAACACATTAAGGGTATAAGCAATGTGTTAACTACAACCTATTTGGCTTCTTCTTGATTTTTTGATATTGTTCCTTTCTTTTAAATGTAAAAATTTTAACGTGAAAATGATTTTTATATTCCCATTTATTTACCATATATGCGTATATACATAGAGTTTTATTGACCTGTGGTGTATTATAGGTCATGTTTGTCCCTGCTGTAACAAGCATTCTGCATAAAACTCTCACCACTCCCTACTGTATTTCATTGTCCCTTTCTCCTGCTATCTGAGCCTATGTTCTTTTCCCTGCATGGATCAGTAGTAAAATGGGGGAAGGGATGTTGGTCCAGACTCATTTAATGAGATGCTTGGGGATTCGAGCTGAGTTGAGGTGATCAAATGCATCACTTCCACCAGTCCTTAAATATCCAGGCTTATGAACAGGAATGCCATTAGAGATCTGGGCCCTTTTAAAACCTACAGTAATATTTTGGGGCCCCAACCTTGACAAAGCTAACCCTTTTCAATATCCACCTCGTTTTCGCCTCATACTAACCCTTGTAGATCTTGACAATGTTCTTGAAAGTAGAATTATGTTGTATGAGCAAAAAAAGCATTGAACTCAGAGAAAAGTAGGAAAGAAAACAAAAAAGAGCAGATCATTAGAGTTCTTTATTTCTATTGCTCAAATTTATTAATTTATTAATTTACCATTTACCAGATGAATAATTATCCTTTAGTGTGCTCTAGCTTTTGGTCTTGACATAATGGCTCTTTTAGCACATAATTGTGATGGAGCTTACTGCTCACTTGTGAAAGTCCTCTACATGCAGTGGCATGGCAATTTCCCATAATTCCCTAATCACCTCCTCATTATGAAAACAACATGGTTGCTCCAAACGAAGCAAACACTTTGCTCATGCTGATAGCATTGCTTATAGTAGCTAGTAAAGTGTGTATGGGAAGACCTATGTACACAAAACAGGTAGATACACAGTGGTTGAAATAGCTATGAAAACCTCAATCTTAGCAATTTCTCCTTTTTTATTCATCAGACAGGCACCTGTGCCAAAATTATATGCTTTTTAGAAAAAGAAAAGATCAAAATGTCAATTAATTGTATAAATATGCAAAGCCTGGATATATATAAGGACTACATCCCGAGCTATAACAGCCATTTAAAGAAAGAATGTGGTTGTTATGACAACAAAGGTACCAATAATGCCTTGTATGTGTGTGTGTCATTAGGTATTCTAAAATATTTGATAACTTTTACAGCACAATCAACCACATTAATATAAAGCATCAGTCGATCACATACGATTTGCACGTTTATGCACATTTGCATCCTACAGCAATAATTGGACCTTTGCCTTGATTTTCTCACTGTGCTTATATTTTGTGTGTGTCTACATGTGTGTCTGTGTGTGTCATGTGACAATAATACTGTATTCAGATGGTCATGCTTATTTTCTGAAACTCTCTGTACACTTTTATCCTGCTTAATTTGTCATTTCATATGTAGCTAATTTTTCCATTGTTTAATACCTAGGGGGTTGATTCTTGGATGTGTGGGTTTGATGCTGGAAGGGGCAGAATATCTCCAAACTGCTGGAGATTAACATGGCAAGAGGATGAGCTCCTATATAGAGCAGAGGTGGGGGAAGGGGGAAATAACCTAGTCAATATAGGCCCTTCATATGGCGTGCTAATGAGAACATGCAAGGCATGTCAAGTGTAACGAGAGGGATGTTGTTTTTGTATGGGTGTTAAGACAAGGCATTGCATAATAATAGGGTAATTCTCTTAACCGGTTGATTGCTGATATTCTTACAGTTTTTTTTTATATTAGAACTATTTTTTTTTTCCGCTGGAAAAAATGAGGAAGTGTCAGATTAAACACTCAAAACCCATAGATTAATTCAAATTCTTAATTCATTGACAATATTTTTGTCAGTGAGCATAAAACCTTAATCAGTGTTGCTAAGGTGTTGAGATGGACATATAACTATATAACTTATGTTATGAATTTGGAATTAGTATAGTCAGTTTCTTCATATACGGTACATATATATAATTTAGTTGCTTCTTTAGAGAGATTTGAGCTTAGGTGGAGGAAGGGTTTCTCACTTTTTCCCCAATTTTCTTTTCCGTGGTTGCTAAGACAACCTGTCAGGGCCATCATTGCCTTGTATCCTCTATGAAAGGACGAGAGATGCACAGAAAGAGAGAGTAAGTCAGAGAGAGAGAGAGATCTTCGGGAAGGCAGCATAAAATCGGGATAATCGCTGTCGATTATTTTGCACAATGGGCTGGCGTTTCTGAAAGATTCATTCATCCCGGAAAAGAAGGGCCGGAGAAAGGGGAGAAAGGGCCTTCCATCACCCTCTAAGCCCCTCCACAGCTCTCCCACGGTGGGCACAGGCATGACATCAGTGGCCTAAATGGAGCTGGCATTCTGCATGTGCCCACCATCACTCCCTCCTCTATGCAAATTTGGAGGCCGAGCTTGGACTGCGTAGCTGGGTGCAACGGAGTGGGGGGTTATGGGATAGTAGGGGCCACTGACACTGTTTGAGTGTTGGACAAAGAGCTCTCAGATGAGGAGAGGGGTAGCAGGGGAACTTCACATGGTGCTAGCCAAGAGAGTGAGAACGATGGGGAGAGAGAGATTAATATGCCTCTCACTGGCCTCTTTTGGCTGGCTAGTGTGTCTCACACAGCCACACATGCACACAAATGTGCACATTTCCTATACATTCCCTATACATCAAGGTTCTCTATGCACAAAAAGCAGCGTGCCCTAGGCCCAATAGAAATGATGGCATTCCAGTGCCTGTTACCTTGGTTGTGGTCTTTCACTCCACTTTAATATGATCCGAGCTTTCCTTTTTCATGCTTTGACAAAGCTTTTAATGGACTTATGGCTTTTTCTAACAAGAAATACATTGTTTTCAGAGTCTTCTTTTAGTAGTCAAAGGTATGAAATGGCTTTCAGGATTTATTTCAGATTCATTTACCATCCTTACATAATGCATTTTTATGGTTCCTGTTCATAAAAGTAAATGGCATTGATATACTGTAGGACTAGGGATTAGTACCAGGATTGGGAGATTAGTCATTGTTATACACTCTAAATCAGATGAGCAGCAAGGCCACTCCAAGTAATTCATTAGAAGTCAGGATTCAAGAGTTATGCAGAGTAAAACAAGCTGTTTGATATAATCCTTCCTTTGCATTCCTTTAAAATTAAAATAATCTATATTACCAAATGCTTTGTTTCATTATGACATTAAACATCTGTCATTTCTACAGTAAAACACTGTCTTTAAACCTTTTAAAACTAATGTTTCGCAGTTTGATATTTCCATGATATATAATGCTGTTATGTTATTTTATGATGCTATCTATCTATCTATCTATCTATCTATCTATCTATCTATCTATCTATCTATCTATCTATCTATCTAATTGTAGTAAAACCAGTATAGGTTTTATTGGTGGTTTTATACATCGTTACCAAATGTTGTGAGGTCAATATATTTTTTGTGCATATATATGTGATTTAATATGATTTATGAAATATGATTTATCATCCCGACCATGAAGATACAACATAATAACATACTGGGAATTTTCAAGTATTATGTACTTTGTGACTTTAGGAAGACTACTGAATCTGAAAATGTTGTGACAGTTCACCTTTGATGGGTTGCTTGATCTGTTCTTGTGGTATTGGTTTTTGCATAGAGACTGAGCCTGAGAGTGGGTGAGAATCCTTTCTGGGAGATTAAAGCATGTTGAGAGTGAGAGGGCTAAGGGGTCCCAAAAGGATTTTCAGTGCTCACATTTAATCTGGGTTAGAAACTCCTCCTTCCCACTGTAGCTACATCTATTGGAAAAACTTTGACTCTCTCTGCTTCACTGGGATGGACTTGCACTGGTGGAGGGTTCAGGACTTGAGGCTTTGCTTAGTCCTTGTAATCAGGGTCTGAAATCTGGAGGTGGCCTGCGTTTGGATTTCAAGTGGAAAGGCCTTTAAAGGGATCACAGGGACGAAACTTGAAGTTAATCTGGAAGTTATCATCAGCGGGGAATTTGGAGCCTGGGAAGTCATAGATTTATTATTTTGTTTGTTAAGGGACGTTTAAATTGGGAACATCAACTTTGAGAGTGAGGAGAAGTTTGGAAGACACTATCTGGCAGAAGAGCAGCAATGACGTAAGATTTGTTTAAATTATTGTATTTATATTATTTTATTTTAGTTTAGTTCATTGTTTATGAAACATGTTTGCATATTACATTTGTTTCTGAGAGCTTGGGATCAGTATCAATATACATAGCAACACATAATTTTAATAAATTTGTATGCTCAATGAGTTTTATATTGGTTCTTTGATTTCTCTATGCCATAACTTTACATTTTCTACAGTATTCTATCATTGCTCAATCTCAGACACTCTCAGTGCTTGAAGCACTTGTCTAGTGATCACATTGTTCTTTTTATTTGTTTCATGCGTTGTGTTGAATGTAATAAGGAATGAAAGAGCTTCAGAATATTTATGATGCATCAGTGCGTTGTCTGCATTGTCTCTTGGCTAGAGTGGGACACGGCCTGGCTTTCCTTACTGCACATTAACTTAACTTTATGTGATGCCAGTTGTTGCTTGTCTGACCTTGTTTTGTTGGCTGGAAGGTCACCATATGTGACCGGAATAAAGAGTGGGTCATACATTTACTCTATCAAGGAGTCATTGTTGATTGAACTCAAGTAGCCTTTACTGTGATAATAATGATGGAATAGAAAAACTAGAAATCTTTTATTACCATGTTTATTAATATTCATGAAGCATAGTGGCTGAGACCAGGGAAATAAATTTGAAAAAAGGCTGAGAAAACTAAAATAAAGAGGTAGAGAGAAACAGAGGTCTGCCCAGAGATAACTGACATTTTAAGGCTTGATAAGAACAGGTGGTGCAGAAGGATCACTTTGATTGGGACCTTGAGGGAAAGCATGTTAACCTTTTTACCTAGAATCTGTTGTGCCAGAGCTGTGCTTTTTTTTTTGTTTGTTTTGTTTTTTTCTTCAGTTAATTTGTCAATCTTTGCTGTTGAGAAATACAATTCAATTTCAGCAAGACATATACTCATTTACAAGGTCTAATAGAATGAGATCTTGCATCCAATGTAATTTTACCAGCTGGTTCAGCAACAAATATTAGCATCCCTTGTATCCTACAGTTAAGTAACCGAGAATAGTTTTTATGATCTGGGCTTGTCAGGATGGTATCATTTGCTGAGATGTAAAATACCATTATTATACAGTACATCCCCATATATGAACTATTAAGAGGCTCCATCTGTGAGCCTGTTCTACCCATAAAGACCTGTAGAGAGCTTATTATTAGAATTTTCCTTCATGGGTCTATCAACACAGCTTACTTATGTTCATAAAGGTGCTTAATTAGGTAAGAACATATATGATGTAGTTCATCTTCCCTCCTTGTTTTTCATTTACGTTCTTACCTAATTTAAAAACTGTATTGTAACCTAACTAATGTCTGTACTGTAACCTGATTGTTGCTTGTACAGCCCTTGAATGCACATGAAAGTAAACATTAATTTCCCTATTTGATTTTCATGAGCTAACAGATACCTGCAACTGGCGATCATTGCTCTGATGGACAGGGAAGAGCAGGGCCAATACGTATTGTGTTTCTGTATTTCCAAGGTGTTCCTTCTGTAAAAAAAAATAAGCATCCCCTAACCATCATAACTTCTACTTGAAAGCTCTACGTCTTTACATAACATAATGATGGTTTGAAATCATGCCCATATCACTGAGAAATTCTGCACTGAGCTTCCAATCCTCCTGAGTGTATTTCCACAAATAGCTAGTTTGACACCCATATGGTGACTGTATGAGAAAACTACTCATGAGTGAGAGATAAAGCCAGTATGTTCTGTTTTAACACCTGTCCACACACACACACA
Organism: Clarias macrocephalus; assembly: GCA_011419295.1. NCBI lineage: Eukaryota > Metazoa > Chordata > Actinopteri > Siluriformes > Clariidae > Clarias > Clarias macrocephalus. Next base: position 52,206 of record JAAGKR010001653.1, read on the forward strand.
CACACACACACACACACACACACACACACACACACACACACACACATACAAACACTTTTGACTCCCTTCATTAGTTAAAACATCTAACAGGCAGTCTTTGAGTTTCTCTTCAGATCTCAAAGCTTTAGAAAAATGTGTGAGCTTCACTACATGTTTATAGGGATATAAGTAAATCTGGATGAATAAGTAAATCTGCAGCTTTTGTACTGCAATATTGAGAGAGCACACCTGCATATTAGTCTCTGGAACCTTCATGATGCTCAATTTTTATTTGTTTTTTTTCATTTGTCCAGTGTCCAAGATATACCATAGTAAAATGAAAATGTACACACCGAATGAAAGAGAATTTCACATCTGTTAAAGTAAACCAGGCAAAATTGTTTCACAGTATATCCAGGCCTATCTTTTTTTAGTTGCTGTCACACCACAGCCAGTGTTCACTACTCTGGGCAGTGTACAATATGAGCAAAAGAAAACCCCCCGGCATAACCTAATTTGGTATCGGTCAGGTGCAAAATGTTCTCTAGTACAATGCACTCACATACAGGAGAATAAACCCGCTTGATATCTGCATTAGTCTACTTTTAAAATACTGTATATGCGAATCATTTTTTTAGTCTCATTACTGATTGAAGGATAACGTCTGTGTCACCTACAACCATACAACAAATGCCTGGTTTCACATGATTTAACTTTTGTGAATGTTTGTGATATTAGACCAACGGCACGCCCAACAACTCAACATCTGTTCCTTCTTAACAGCTCAAAGTCTCTACAGAGTGTGCTACAGACAAAATCTGCCTTTTTTTTTTTTTTGCTTTTAATCATCAGCCTACAGTCACTCTACCACCGTCATCCATCTGTTCCTCGCACTAAGTAATTGTTTACTTAGTACATGCCAGTTCAGTTCATTCTCTGCAATAAAACTACACCGTATTTTTCATTGCAATTCAGATCAGTACATCAAATTGATTCTTTGTCTGACCCTACAGTGCAAACAGCATGCCTAAGCAAGTGGAGGTACGAATGCACGAGAGCCACCTGGAGCCCATCGAGGCCACACCTCGGTCCAAATGTGCCCTCATCTGCCAGAAGATGCGAAGGAATCTGCTCCTCACACTTACTGTAATGGGTAAGTATCAGTTAATCTGTTAAACCTTTAAAAATTCCTTCCATTTACCACAGACTTAACCAAACTAGTTTAATACAAAATTGGTAAGAACAGGACTTTGAACCTAATAGTAAACAATTGTGGGAAAATGTCAATGAGGGTTCTAACATATACCCCACTTTTAAATGAATTATTAATAATAGGTAATTTGATAACATTACCAAGTCAGTTACTAGGAAAGGAGGAATTTAGTCAGAGAAGTAGCCAAATAGCCAATATTAACAATCAATATGATGCTTCTACCGTCATTCTATGGTTAATGAGCATTGTTGGGTTTCTGCTAGATGTAAAGATTAAAGCAAATGGCATAAGGACAAACAGCTCTTCCTACATTTTGAGGAATTTGTGACCATGGCTTTCTAATAAACAGCTTCTCTCATTTGAGTTGTTGCTTTCGACCTTCCCAACCTCTCTAGAGTTATCCCTGGCCTTTTGTTTGCTCCTCTGTTTGTCCTTCCAGGATCAGGTGCATTTACATAGTGATCACACTTGTGTTGTCATACACACTTGAGTTGCACACAGGTGGAACTCAGTGTAACTAAATATGTGACTTGTGATAAGAAGCATTTGCACCATATGGAATTTAGTTATTTATTTCAATTCAAAATAAGTAACTGTGGTTTTAACACACCAATATTATGGGTGGTTTCGCAACTGCATGACAAATAATAATCTCCAAAGCTGTAATTAATCAAACGTGTAAACTTTAAGGGGTAGTGGTTTCTGTAATGAGGATGTGGACTTAATTTGTATTGAAAAAAATTATAATTCTGTTTTGCAAAGCTATTCAGGGTAAGCAAGCACAGTGTAGATTCTTGTACAGTATATAAACAATATAATGTCATTCATTGTTCAGATCACATGTGAAGTCATGTCATTCAGGCACATACAGTAAACACACACAGCTGAAATCAGGCCATAATTATATTATACTTATAATTGTCAAATGGGAGCATGAGCAGTTTTATTTCATATATATATATTTATTTAAGTGTTTTGTGGATAGAACCAACAGACACTTTTACAGATTGTTCCTGGAGCTTAAGAAGACAGTGGGATTGTATCCAAGAGGGCTTTGTGGTAAAGGAATCCAGTGTGCTTTAATAACATAAAGCATTATTGAATGGCTCCTGTGGATCTTAAGCTTTGGCACAAGAACAAAAGAGACATGTGTATTGTCTGGCTTTGAACGCTTAGGACTGGATGTTCACTGGCCCACAGAGAGGCCATCAATACAGACGGCCTTCCTTAATCTCTGGGGAAATTATTGAAGGAGACCAAGGTTTTCAACATCAATTTTAACTTGGAGTTCAGAAGCCTGATTCCTGTCCATGAACAAGAATGTGGTTAGAGACAACTGCTTGCTTCTTATGGGGAATATTTATGACTGTTTATGACACTGAGATATTACAGTGCATTATTGTCCATTTATTGCTTTAAAATATTTTCAAATATTTTATTTTATATAAAAAAAAAATAAAGACACCTCACCAATATCCCCAAGGTTTCTCTATCTGGGTTTTGGCAATCTGTATGCTGGATATTCTATCAAATCTATGCAAATTACATGCCAGTAAGAATGAATAATGAATGGCTCTGTGAGAAATGAATCTGTTCATTTCCTCCTCTCAGTCCTATTCTCCATCTAATATCTCCCCAGGTGTGATATTGGGAGCTGTATCTGGTATGCTTCTGCGTGTGGCCTCTCCTATCGATGACAATATTGTCATGGTAATTGCATTTCCTGGAGACATTCTAATGCGGATGCTAAAAATGCTCATCCTTCCTCTCATCATCTCCAGTTTAATCACAGGTAACTACATCCCTAAATTCATTGCCCACCAAGAAGAAGCTCATAAATGGCGCTACATGCATTAACCTGTTACTTATCCTCAATCCAGGTCTCGCAGGTCTAGATGCAAAGTCTAGTGGTCGTGTGGGTACCAGAGCAATGATTTATTACATGTCTACCACTATAATTGCTGCCGTGCTGGGAGTAATACTAGTGTTGATCATCCATCCTGGAAACCCCAAACTAAAGGAAAACCTTGGGGAGGGGCTCAAGAATGATGAGGTCTCTAGTCTTGATGCATTTTTTGACCTAATTAGGAACCTCTTCCCTGAGAACTTGGTGCAAGCTTGCTTCCAGCAGGTTGGTGATAAAATATTGAAACCATTTTTAAAAAAATAATTTAAAATAATATTTAAAATAATATAAACATGTTTGTGTCATACTTATCAAGCCATTGGTTGCATTTACAGGTCCAGACTGTTGTAAAGAAGATTGAGATTGAGCCAGAATATGATAACACCAACGTCACCAGTGAGGTCTTTGAGTCGCTTGCCACTAAGCCTCCTCCCATATTTAAGGAAAAGAAGTCCTTGGAGTATAAGAGTGGAATGAATGTTCTGGGTATGGGAACAAACCAGAATGACACCTGAGATGAGTTTCTTTACATTTTATCTTAAATCTGAATCTCAACTTCATTGCAATCTTTTTCAGGTGTGATTGGATTCTTTATTGCCTTCGGTATCTGCATGGGGAAAATGGGCGAGAAGGCAAGGCTTATGATTGACTTCTTCAATATCCTGAATGAGATTGTGATGAGGCTGGTCATTATGATCATGTGGTAAGTGATCATTTTGCAGTTGAGTTTTATTTCAAATATGTTTCTCCATGACAGTTCTGTTGCATGTCACTGGTCCTTGGAATTTCTTTATTTCTTTATTATATTTTGTCAAGAGATTGACATTATGTGATCAAAGAACTGTTGATCCTTACATAAAGAATCTTTACATACAGGTATTCTCCCTTTGGTATTGCCTGCTTGATTTGTGGTAAGATTATTTCCATCAAGGATTTGGAAGTAGTGGCCAGACAGCTGGGGATGTACATGGTTACAGTCATAATTGGCCTCATCATTCATGGTGCTATATTCCTGCCATGCATTTATTTTGCCATCGTGAGAAAAAATCCCTTCAGTTTCTTCATGGGCATCTTTCAAGCCTGGATTACCGCCCTGGGAACAGCTTCAAGGTATAACATACTATTTCTCTTTTTACTCTAACAAACATAATGTTTGTGAAATATGTCTACATTTTTAATCTTATAACATGTACTTTTCAACAGTACTGGTAATGAGTTGCCTCAGCCAATTGCTAAAAACATATCAGGTCAATTCAGTTATGATAATAAATTTAGTTCCAGGGTTTGTAGGGGTCCTTAGTTGCAGTGTCATTTACCCTTGAAGAAATAAAAATATAATAATTTAACTAGAATCCCCCCCCCCCCCCCGCCTCCCAAAAAAACACACACAAAAAAACAGACGTTTCTTTCTGCTTAATGTTTACTATCCAGTACTATCCATCCCATAATCATCAGGAAATGTATATGATGCAGCTTTTTGTTGAACATAAAATATTCCTAAGAGGATAATCTCTAGGGTGATGTAAATGTTCAGGGACACAAACAAAATGTATCTTTTACTTTTTTTTTTTTTTTTATAACCTAACATGAGGTGTTCCATAAAAAAATGATTCTTAAGTATTTTAACAATGTAATGTGGTAGGTGTTTTACAATTAATTGTTGCTTTTTTATGTTTACTCAACTTTTAAAGAATTTTGCTAGCCCAACAAAATATTTGGTGTGTACCCAGTTCAAAATCTTAAGTTGACTCAGCATTCAAATTGAATTACATTCAAGTAATTCAAATATTGTATCTAAGTCGGCTCAAGTAGTATTGGTTGTGTGCTCACTGAATTATATTTCTCTAGGGTTGACTTTGCCCAACTTTTTATTTACTCAAAAAAGTAAGTTCTCCCATTGTAGCCCATTGATGTACAAGGTTCAAGTGACTGTTTTTTTTTTTTTTTTAATAAAAAATAAGTTGACCAAACAATACCCAAACAATTAAAAGACACAAACACTTTACTTTACAAAATATTTACAAAACTTTATTCTTCGAAACTAGTCAAAGTTATAACAGTGATTTGCATACAGAATACAGGTTCTGTTTTGTTTAAAGGCCAATAAAATACCTGGATAACACCATATGCTTATCAGTCTCTTACTGATTCTTTTATATTACAATATCATAACCATTTTAGAATGGTTTAAAACTAGCAGTGATGAACAGTTTTTTTCCTCAATGTGTCATAAACAAAAAGAGTCCATTTTATATCCCTTATTGTCCTGAGTACTGAAGTGCCACTATTCCTTAACTGTTAAGGTTTTCTTCTGGCTTTTTCTTGAACTTTTTTTTTAGCTAAGCGCTAACACGGCTGTGTGTGCTAGGGTATAGCAGGATGCTGTTGCTGGGCAAAGTGGCGGAAAAAGATAGATATGGTTATAAACATTTAGCTCGATAGCTCCAGTACAGGACAGTAATATGAAGCCTAATGTTAGCTACGCTTACCTCAGTAATAATGATGGAAGCACACCATGTGGCCATTTTCACCTCTTAAGTGTATGATAGCATCAGTCCAGCATTGGGTGTGGTTGGGAGGGGGGGGGGCATGGGGGTTATAAATTGGAAGGCAAATTGCTGGCTGAACTAGAGTTTTTTTTTTATTTAGTTTATTCAGTCTGTTGAGTGTGCAAGAACACAATGTTACCTGTTGTCTCAACAAATACCAGTTGGGCCAACAATACAATAATAATTCATTCAACATTTATCTAGTTTTTACAGTGTGGTTATGAAGGTAAACTTTTTTTTTTAATCTTCACATATAAATATATATGTAAGTGTAATATCAGTGGAATAAAAAATAGCTCGCCAATCATTTGCTAATCTTTTAGGGGAACATGTTTTAGTCTCTAGCCTTCTAATTCTCGCCAATTTATCTACAAAGTTGCAACGGATACCTCAGTTCTTGATGTTGTAACTTTTTCTAGTGCTGGAACACTTCCTGTCACCTTCCGCTGTCTGGAGGAAAACCTGGGCATTGACAAAAGAGTAACCCGCTTCGTACTGCCTGTTGGTGCCACAATCAATATGGATGGCACTGCTCTGTATGAGGCTGTAGCTGCTATCTTTATTGCCCAGATGAACGGCATTATTCTGGATCCTGGTCAGATCGTCACAGTCAGGTAAGCCATTGTAATTACTGCTATTTCTATCTACTTTAATGCACACACACACACACACACACACACACACACACACACACACACACACACACACACACACACACACACACATTATATTTAATCTACTTATCAACAAAAATCTGTGTCAGTTGACTAATGGCTTATCTTAGTTTGGTGTCTTGATGATAGTTGATATTTACTCAACAATTATTATATACAAAGTAAAACAGGTGTTGAAAGAAGCAAGCCATTTACAACATTATTCAAAAGCAAACTTGAAGTTGACATGATTCCCAAAGGTGCTTTAAGCAAGTACTAAATGATGGGTCTGAATACTTGTGTAAATTTCTTTCTTTCTTTCTTTCTTTCTTTCTTTCTTTCTTTCTTTCTTTCTTTCTTTCTTTCTTTCTTTCTTTCGCATCTCTACATTCCTGTGTTTTCTAAGTTTAAAACAGAATCAAGATGGATACGCAGACATTTAGTGCACAAGAGAATATATACAGAATATACACCATAATTATTTATTTTGTAATACTTGTGAAAATGTTTCATACCCTGTTATCAGTCTTACAGCTACACTGGCCAGCATTGGAGCAGCCAGTATTCCTAGTGCAGGGCTGGTAACCATGCTGCTCATTCTGACCGCAGTGGGGCTGCCAACTCAGGATATCAGCCTTCTGGTAGCTGTTGACTGGCTTCTGTGAGTACATTGTGAATAGGCCTTATGGTCAAATTATTTTCACATGCATTATTCATACCCGTGCTAACAACGTATTTTGTCAACAAAGAGAAGGCTATTGGTGCAGAAAAGACTGATTAAATAGAAAAGGAAACTGAAAAGAGAAAAAAAATATTTCAGTGAAACTGCAATGGAATATAGCATCATGAATACACTCATTCCCTGGTGTTTTTTTTTTTTTCTTTCTATTTCAGGGATCGTTTCCGTACCTCTGTCAATGTAGTGGGTGACTCATATGGTGCTGGAATTGTGTATCACCTGTCTAAGGCTGAGCTGGATGCCCTGGATGCTCAGCATGGGAAATCTGATGACATAGAGATGACCAAGACACAGTCCTACTACGATGACCTAAAGAACCATCATGAAAACAACTCCAACCAGTGCGTCATTGCTGCTCCAAATTCAGTCATAGTAGATGAGTGCAAGGTACAATTCACGCTTATGGACATAGAGACTTGTATATAGCTCATCCCTGCTGCATGCTGACTGCATTCCTTTTTTAGACTAAAACTTGTGCATGGTGTATATATTTCAATGGGCATTTTCTTCGGGCAGCAAGTTTCCCTGTCATTATTTTCTCTTACAATTTCTGTTAAACAGGAATTACACTGTCAAACAACTCTTTATGTAGTAGTCATTTTAATACATCAATCAGCCATTACATTAAAATCACTGACAGGTGACATGAATAACATTAATTATCTCATTACAAAGATAATTGTACCCCCTACCAAATGGTGGGATATATAAAGCAGCATATGAACAGTCAGTTCTCAGGGTTGGTGTGTTGGAAGCAGGAAAAATGGGCAAGCGTAAGGATCAGAGTGACTTTGAAAAGACACACTGGGTTAGAGCATCTCCAAACTGGCAGGTATTCAAAGAAAGGAGTGTACTAGCAACAGGGTCATGGGTTTCCAAGGCTCATTAATGTAGTTGTTAATGCTGGTTATGGTAGAAAGGTGTCAGAACACACAATGCATAGCCACATGCTGCATAAAGGGTTTGGTAGTTGTGCCCTGCTAAACCCTGTCACTGCCAAAAGCACCAAGAGTTGTCGTTCAGATCTACATCATGGAGCAATGGAAAATGGTAGCCTTTACTTTTACATCATGTGGATATCTAAAAGATAACACCAGGATGCACCTTTGGAAAAAGGCAAGCCTTTTAACTTAAACGTATTGGCAGACCAAGTACACACCTTCATGGAAATGATACTCCCTGACGGCTGTACCCTCTTTCATCAGGATGTTGCACCCTGACACACTGAAAAAATATCAGGAATGAGGAACATGACAAAGAGTATTAAAGTGACTTCAAGTTTCCCCAGATGTCAGTCTAGACTTAAAGATGCTGCTAAGGTTATAGTGACAGATGCTATGTCTTGCCAGGACAGAGCTGCTTTGGCAGCACAAGAGAGAATAACGCAATGTTCGAGAGGTGAATTTAGTGTTAAGGCTGATTGATGTAGATGTGGAATTCAGGTCAAGTATTGTTTACATTTACGGCAGGCAAACCGCATAATGACACATATGCATATCATTAAACACCTAATTATCAATGTGTGAATGTTACATACATCAAGCATTTCAAAAGACTGAAGCTTTAAAAGTATATATAATACCAGTCAAAATTTTGGTCCTCAAGTTTGGATTTACTATCTACATTCTACAATAATACTATATATTTTTTTCAAAACTATAAAGCAACACTTAGGGTATTAGGTAATTAAGTAACAACAAAACAGTCAGATGTTATTTTAAGACATGAAGGTCTGCTGTTCTAGAATAGTTCTTGTAAGACAGTATTGTTAAGTGCATACACACACACACACACACACACACACACACACACACACACACACACACACACACACACACACACACACACATACACAACGGCATGCAAGGATTTTCCTCCTTCCTGCTTTTTTATTGCATATTTTTCTCACATAAATGATTTAGTTTAAGTCATCCAACTCAATAATTTGTCTTTAAACTAATTTTCATATTGCACAAAGATAACCTAAGCAAAAACAAAATGCAGTTTTAAAAATATATATATTACTAGTTTTTCACTACATCACAAATGAACTGTGATTAACCACATTTTTTAGAGAGCTGAGTTAAATGGCACTTTCCACACCAAGGCCTGATTACTGCCAGTCCTGTAGAATCACTTAATTTATATTTCTGTCAGTCTGGAAAGCCATTTCCAGTCAACCGTTATGCATTTCTCAGGAGTGGACAGCCTATCAAAATGACTCCAAGATCACAATGATGACTCACCCAGGAGCTCGTAAAAAGAACCCAAAACAACAGCTATAGAACTGCAGGCCTCACTTGCCTCAGTTAAGGTCAGTGTTCATGTCAGAATTCTGAGGCAAAAGCCATTGCTGACCAAAATGAATACAAAGGCTCGTCTCACATTTGCCAAAAACCATCTTGATTATCCAGATTTTTGGGCAAATATTCTGTGGCCTGATGATACAAAAGTTAAACTTTTTGGAAGGTTTGCATCCTCTTACATCTGGCATTTTATAAAAAGGACATCATACCAACAGTCCAGAAAACATCTGGCAATCAGTTTGTTACCTCAAGCTCCAGCAGACTTGAGTTCTGCAGCAACACACCAGCAAGTCCACCTCTGAATAGCTGAATTTTTTTTTTTTTTTATCTTTTCGAGTGGCCTAGTCAAAGTTCAGACTTAAATCCAATTGAGATGTTGTGGCATGACCTTAAACAGGTCAATGTGAGAAAAAGAGTCGGCCACAATTCCCCCACAGTGAAGTGAAAGACTCATTGGCAGTTATTTGTAAACGCTTGATTGCAGTTGCAGTTGGCACAACCAGTTATAATGTTTAAGGGCAATTACTTATTCACATGGGGCCAGGCACTTTGTTCAGCTTTCTTTTCTTAATAAATGAAATCATCATTTAAAAACTGCATTTTGTATTTAATTGGGTTATCGTTGTGTAATATTAACATTTGTTTGATGATTTTAATCATGTGTGACAAGTATGCAAAAAAAAAAAAACATTATGGGATTGCTAAGAAAGATAAAAATCCTTTGACCTTGACCTTTAGAACCTAAAACTATTTTGAGGATGACAGAAACGCTGCTGCTCTGCTGTTGTCACGTGTGCTTGCATGCCAATATAATGTAAATTAACTCCAGCTAACCTAATTTACCCAAAGAACAAACCATTGTAGTGGCTTTGCACAATAACACTGTATAGATCTAACCCTGCCTCTCATACAGTATGTGTGTAGTAAATTATTCGTTGTTGCATCTCTTTGTATATGGTGTCTTAATTTTTGTTTTTTGTTTTGTTTTCACTGTTTAAAAAAATTTTTTTGTTTGTGTTTTACAAAATGTACCAAATATGCAAAATTGTGAATGTTTACTGTTAAAGCTGGATCTGCATGATAGTGCATGCTTTATGAGCTCTAGGGAAAACTGCATGGATGAAAACATCTGCATGCACTTTTGTAAATGTTTTTTCAAAAGGTGTTCTAAAAGTATTTTTATATTTATATTTACTTATATAAAACTTTGCACCTCAGTTTTTACAAGGTTGTATACAGTACAGACCAAAAGTTTGGACACACCTTCTCATTCAAAGAGTTTTCTTTATTGTGTTCTTTAGCCCAAACAAGTCTCTTCTGCTTGTTGCCTGTCCTTAGCAGTGGTTTCCTAGCAGATATTCTACCATGAAGGCCTGATTCACACAGTCTCCTCTTAACAGTTGTTCTAGAGATGTGTCTGCTGCTAGAACTCTGTGTGGCATTGACCTGCTCTTTGATCTGAGCTGCTTTTAACTTGCGATTTCTGAGGCTGGTGACTCGGATGAACTTATCCTCCGCAGCAGAGGTGACTCTTGGTCTTGGGGCGGTCTGCATGTGAGCCAGTTTCTTTGTACCGCTTGATGGTTTTTGTGACTGAATTGAATTTTTTGGACTGACTGACCTTCATTTCTTAAAGTAATGATGGCCACTCGTTTTTCTTTACTTAGCTGCTTTTTTCTTGCCATAATACAAATTCAAACTCTTTGAATGAGAAGGTGTGTCCAAATCTGTACTGTATGAGCCTTGGTAACCCAGAACATTCCACAAAACTTAAAAACATAGCTAGTAAAGTTATAAACAACAACAACAACAACAACAACAACAACAATAATAATAATAATAATAATAAGAAGAAGAAGAAGAAGAAGAATGATGCTTATTATTATTTATTTATTTATTTATTTATTTAATATAAAGATTTATGTGCACATGGAAACCATAGTTATTTAAATTATGATGATTTAGGAATTTCTGTAATAATTTGTTTGCTAATATAGGTAGCTTAGTAAGGGTGTATTTATGAACATGAACATGAGCCTGAAAAAAACTCTGATATTTGCTGTTTTTTAAATTGGTTTTGAATATGTGGTGTTGTTAAGATTTTGCTGATAATTGCTTCTAGGTAACCTCGGCAGCCACAAATGGCTCGACTACGGAGTATGCACTCGTTGAAGAGGAACCACGAAAGAGTGATTAATGCAAGCACACAGACCCCTTCTGTATCCAGTTCCCCAAGCTTTTTATTTACTGAAAAAAGAGAGGAATAAAAAGATCTGCCAAAATCATGCAAACAGAACAAATGATGGGGTTTTGTAGTTTAGGCTCTTATGATGCTCCCATTACAGTTCATTTGATCTGAAATAACATATACTAATGTACAAAGGGATTAAAATCACATTGTCTGATAGTGCATTAACCTGTGCCTATGAATTAACGCATGCACATAATGCAAGCCTTGACTGGGTAAAAGGAGAAATAATATATTTTATTCCTTAAATTATTCCTGAGATTAATATATACCATATGCATTCTATGACTCTCAAACTGGTATTATGTGAACAGTTGAATGCAGTTAAGCGCTTTCAGTACATAGGAAGAGAGTACACAGAAAACCCATCAGTTCAATTTGAACTAAACAAGCCTATGCCAATCCATTGCTTTCCTGTTTTTTTTTTTTTTTTACAGCAATAGTCATTTACTTCTGTATAACCTCACTCCATCTGGCACAATCTGTTAGTGCCTTTACTATCTGAGTGTGTCTCAGATCCCCAGTCATCTGCAGGCAGATCTGGGCTTGTATAACAACACCATTTCAAAAATCATCCCTACACTTAAATCCATTTAAACAGTGTAGCATGTACAAGATATATATATATATATATATATATATATATATATATATATATATATAATGACCAGGGGATAGTGTTTATTTCCCATATTACTGTTTTTTGTTTGTTTGTTTGTTTTTGAGACAATTATTCCATGAGCTCAAGGTTAGATACATAATTTGAATTAATTTCCTCTTTGCCCCTGTATGGTTGACTTAGTAAGGTATGAGGTTCTCTCCTTTAGCAATTATTCTGTATGATACTATCTGTGTACACTCTCTCAAATGACCGTCTTTTAAGAGATTTCCTCAAACATCACTTGTAGAATGATTTCTAATAAGAAAATGTTTTGGTCTTACTAGAAAATTTTAATAACTATAGAAATGACGGTACATGCGCAAAGAAATGAAAAGCACAATAAATAAGATTGAATGCTTCCACCTTTGGGACCTTTTAAACTCTCTTTCCTATTTTTTCCATTTCCTTTTGCATGAGAGAACTCATGTGAGAAGGTGAAATTAGGGAAATTAAGAACATCAGCAAACAGACCAAACAAGCAGAAGCCCACAGTGTCACTGACATTCCCTAAAATTGATGTGAACAATAAACAATCTACCTTTAGCCTAAAAGCACACACTGCCTCGTGTAGACAGCACCAGAGCCTGGTACGATTTCTCAGACTACTGATATTTAGCACATCATTAAGACAAATAAAGCTATTTTGTTGCTATTTTAAAAGTATATAGTTTTAAATGTTATTCACATCTAGTCTTGTCATGATTGGGTGGAATATTAAGTATCTAAAATAAAACCTGCCTTTTTGTGCCCAAAATTAAAAAATAAGTAAGTACTCTAAATGAATCAGAGCATAAAGCTCAAGGCATTCACTTTTTGAATTCATACCCTCTCTATTTGCATATTGTAGAATGTTAGATACTCAGGCAAATAATGATGCACTCATCAGTGCTATCAGGGAAGACACATTCCTAATGCAGCCAGTTGAAATATTTTATGCTAAGCCCTCTGAACATGCTGGAGAGTGATTACTGTTTACAATTTCACCATGGGTTTACAGCTTGCCAAATGCCTATTGCCTTTATATTATAAAAGCTTGCACTGTATGTATCAGCTTCTTTCACATGTACTGCCTATACTTTTTCATTATAATACTGTACAAATAAAACAACCCAAGAAAGCCAGCGTATCACCCCAACAGAAACATGTTTAACACAATATCATATCATTTGAAAAGCACATTTTAAGGAACAATGTTAAGACTAACATTGCAATTCATATCACCTTGGCATAAACAATCATAATTATGTAAAATGAAGCAATTCTAAAAAGGATGCTGATATTAACATAATGCAAGATAAAAATAAATAAATAAATAAATAAATAAAAGTGGAAGAGAGCAGGAGTTCATAAGTAAACATTACTAGTTCAAGCATCCCAATACATACTCTCCGTCATTCCCTTAGATGTCCCTGTCCTTTAAGACACTCTCTCTATAAAATATTTCCCCTCTTTGAAACATGACTATGACTGTTGTGGCAGACCGACCGTACTGCAATGCCTGTCTACAAGGACATACAGCACAAACCTCGAGAATTATAGTAACTGAGTAAATGAGAAATGCAAAGTATTACCAATTAACCAAATGATGAATGAAAGGAATGCACAAAAAATATATAGGCATGCTTTTTTTTTCTTATGAATGGCTATGATAAATTTGCTTAGTAACCTCTTCTAAAACCTGGCTTGCCTCTAAAACCATTAATCACTATGTGTTGTGTGTATTGTATATGCAGTATGTTTTTTAAATCCCATGTTTTTAGCTGTCTAGCTGTTTAAATAGAAAGCCACATTGTGAGGAGCACTATCTCATAGCAAAATGCACAGCTCGTTTTCAGCTCTCATGCAACTGATTTCTGTGTCATAAGAATCATCAGTGCATCTCGAGTTTTGATTAGCTGCTACAATACTGCAATGCTAATGCATATTAAACACTACTATGAGCAGATGGTGTTCTGATGATGGCCTAGAACTTAAAGACTGTCCTCAACTTACACAAGTGTGGACATTCCTTTTTCTCTTTCTTTTACTTTCTTGAACCAGTTACTTCAAAGCATGATGTGAAAGTGCCTCCATGCACTTTGTGTACATATTGTAGGTAATGGATTTGTTTTCTGTTATATTTAGTGTTTAATTGTGTGAAATTTTATAATTCTATAGAATTGTACCCTGTATGTAATGAAAAACTTAATTAGATTAGAAAGCATATACATATACAATTGTGTGTAACATATTGCATAAGTAGCTGTGTGTAGCTGTATCACATAAATGTTATATATATATATATATATATATATATATATATATATATATATATATATATATATAGTATCTAATGTAAGTTTTGAATGTTTGTTCAAAAAAGGCATATGTTCATTTATTTTCACTTGAACATAGTATACAGTGGTGGCCAAAAGTATTAAGACAACAAAAGCCAGGGGGAGTCGTTGAATTCTTGTAAATTCTCAAATGAATTGTAAACTCTGTAGCAAATTTATACATGATTTTAAGGAAGCAATCAAGCAGGCATAAATTGAGAAAGTGTCATCAGAATATCGAAGACGTCTTTTCGAATAAAAGACGTAATATTAAATATTGATTGTTGTATAGCAATTTCACTAAATAACAAATGATTATTCTTATATTGATTGTCATTATAAAAAAATTAAATAGTGATTAAAAACATTGATTTTTACTTTTGTCCACCACTGTAATATATTGCTCTGACATTTGCTTAGTGCAACTTGTTTGAAGGCAAGAAAAGAAAGAAAAGTATGTGTTTGCTCAACCATTAGATGCCCTGAACTGAAAGGATCTAATGGTTTTTTGACATCTCAACTAGGATGCCAAGAATGATTTCTAATAAGGAATAGCATTGGTGATTAGGTGTAAAGTTTCAAAATTACCTATATGCTATCTATTTCATTGAAAGCTAGTGGCAGTGGGTTTTTTTTTTTTTTTTTTTTTTTTTTGTCAAACTGCCTACTGTATGTGATTTCTGCCTGATTGTCCTATAGAGATGTTGCTTTTAATCACAGTTCAAGTCCAGTGGTCTTTGTGGTCTTCCAGAAATAAGAAAAACTAAAAAAACAATCGCCTCTTATACAGTCATGTACTTCATAAGCTCTTTTAATTTCCTGTAGAAGAAATCTGTTCTTTTTTATTTATCAATTTGCCAAGCAAAAACCCTAAGGCAAACTGGTCCTTTCTGCTTTGAAGAGTTAAATGGACCAAGAAAAACCTCTAGAACACTATCTTATATACCACAGAGTACCACAGAACTATTCACCTTGTGTCATTCTTCATGCATAGTTTTTGTATTAAGTCAAAACCTCTAACCATTTGATTTAACATTAATGAGATATGAGTGAGATATAACCAGATCTCACCCTTCACCTCTGGGACCATTTGTTCTGTTTCTAAATTCCTCTCATTGTTTTTATGATGTCTCTTTTCTTTTAATTTAAAAAGGAAGGACAAAGAAAAAAGAAATACAAAATGTTACCCATGGAATAAAATATGTGTTCATACATATCAGTATGTGTTGTACCATTGGTGTACATACAATTATTATAACTAATAAATGTTGATTCATAACTAATTCTGACCAGTCTTTGTTTCTCAAGACAGATCCACCAGATCAACCACATATTCATAATATGTCCATTTAGTGCTGAGTGATTTACTTTACTTAGTTAAAACAAATACAACGCTTTAGAACAAAGGGCTTTAAGCAGGGTAAAAGAATTGAGCTGAACAACAGCTTGTTGTTCAATCTCTCTTTGTACACACGAGCTACTAGGAAAATCAACCTTGACTCAGAAGGTTTTATTATTTATCATTCATAGTATATTTAAAATTCTGTTTGTAAGGCCTTTGGGGGATGGTGGGTGGATGGTGAATGATGTTTGTGCAGGAAGGCAGTAGACAGCGTCATCATCAACTTTTATATCATAGTGTCACAGGCATTCCACGACTGTAACAGTAGACATCATCATCAACAACTGGTGTCAGGATTAGCAGAGAGCCACAAAAAAGTAGTTCTGTTCGGCCTGCCGCTGGTGGCTGGTGAGGGTGGCGTAGTGGGCAGTAAGCATTATCATCATCATCATCATATTTTATGTCATACTGTGAGGTAATAATACGTTGAAATGGTAAAGCAGCGTGAGTGGTGGCAGCAATGTAAATGCACATTCCAGCGAGGGTCAGGATCTGCATGCAGGTGGAGCCGTGGGTACCCTCGAATATGTATGTATGTGTGTATTTACAGTACGTATTTTAATGTATGTGTTTGTATGTATGTGTGTATATTTTTGCACTGCTCCCATTGAGGGGTCAACACAGCAGATCATCTAATCAGCACAGCACCTTGGCGTAGGGTTTACACCGGATGCCCTTCCTGACGCAACCCTCCCATTTTATCCGGGCTTTCACCTCAAAATGGCTTCCATCTTCTCAGTGTCTCTAAATGTGCGGAAATACCATCTTCCATGATGACTCGGATGCCATGGCAACTGTGCTCACCACATGCACCCCCCTTCACCTGCTTTCTCACAGACTTACTCAAATAAAAGTCTTAAAAGTCTTTCTCAAATACATAAATAAAGTACTCTTTACAATCTTTCATGCAATGTCTCCATGAAAAATGATGCAAAAACACATCTATACTTTTTTTATTTTAGCCTGGACTTCACAAAATTATGTTTTCAATTAACAATCATTTGTTATTTTATCAATGTACACACTCCTACCACTACTGCATATGCTAGTCTTTCTTAAACAAGCACGTTCAAGAGTAGATGCCATCATAAAAAAACAAAAAATATGAACAATATGAAATGTGTGTGAGGAAAAAGCTTATGTATGCTAATATGTACACATGTTTCAAGCTTTTGGATGCAATGTAAGGTGCAAAGAATAGATGTTAAAGACATCATTTTAGCATCTTAAAATAAATCATTGGAGATGTTGGTACACTAAATTATTGGCACTTTTTGCCCAACTGTCATGAGAATAAATACAGTTAAATTGCATATGCGTGATCAGATGATAAGAATATCGATATAAATTTTTCAATAGCTTTTGTTGTTCCAACATGTTCTTTGATAGACTTTTGGAGATCGAAAATATTAATATTGAAACATTGGTATCAAGTTACAGCATCATATTAAGTCATCAATACAGGTGCAAATGGGTTTTCACCTGTTTTCACTGGCCAAAGAAATAGATATGACAGTCTGACTTTTCCGATCTCAAGTTGAACACAATAGTAAACAAGCATAGTGGTATATACAGGATAAATTAAAACAAAAAAATTAAATATAAAAAAAAATCAACCAAGCAACAACAAACAAACAAGCAAACACATTTTTTTCATCATTCATCATCATCAAACAAATTATCATTTGCAAGGGAAGTTGAATTTACGCACAGATAAAAAAAATAAAAAGTCACAAAAAACACTTTAAAAAAAGTTTTGAACATGTATAAGCATCTCTGCCTGTTTATTTCACTGTATTTGTTTTTTCATGTTTCATCTCAAACCCGCTGAAGTGAAAATTGTAGCACTATATAAAGTGCTACTTTGTAGCATTTTAAAGGCCCTTGTTTAAACCTTACATCATAGTAATGCCTCTCTCATTACTACCCTATCAACATGCCATAAACACACTGCACACCACAAAATTAAAATAAAGTTGATGTGATTTTCCCGACAACTCCAGTTTAAAAAAATAATTATAATTAAAAGAGTTTTAAAAAAGCATTAAGCTATTATCCTGTTTTTACATCTAAATACTGAAACTAGGAGATGATAAAGGTGTCTTAACTGTGGTAAAAAGCCTCAGTAGTGATAGGCTCAAAATGGGGCAGTTGAAAAAAGTGAGCTAGTGAGCAGTATTGCCATCTCTGTTTAAGTATTTTATTGAGGTCAGGAATTTGGTTTATAGCAGTTTATTTCTCCCTTAACATTATTTATTATTGTGCAGAATATGTGTTGTTGGTTAGTCCTAATTGTTTTTGGGGATGAAATTAATCCAAAAAAAAAAAAAAAAGAGTATTCTCATTTGTGCTATATCAACCATCAGGTTCTTTTACTGTCAAAGGCAAATCAAAACAATAAAGAATGAAGACCCCATATTAAGGCTTAAAATTAGGATGTGTCCATGGCATATTGAAAACTCTTTCATTTTCCCCGTTTGTCTGAAATGTAACACTTTGTTGTATTGTTTGTTTTAAAGCTACAGGGGAATTATAGAAGATGCCTTACTATCAAATAACTTTTTTCATATAAAAAGGCCAAACACATTGATTTTTTTTTACAATCCTTACAGATGTTAGACTTTATGTCACCAATAGTACAGTATGTGTGTGTCTGGTGTGTCTCACGACTTCTATCTCTCTCTCTCTCTCTCTCTCTCTCTGTCTGGTCAAGGCTTAAGCTATGACACATTTCTCTTTCCTCTTATACTTCCACCTCTCATCCACACCTCATCATTCCTTCAGTCTTTCATGCTTGCTGGTTTTTCTCTGGTGATTCTTCTAGAGTGATCACAGTAAACTCCTCTGTGTTGCCATTTTCCTGAACCTTCTCTTTGTTCATGAGTGTCACCATCTCTTGCTCTCGCTCCTGATCCTGGGGGCTGGCTGCTGATGCTGCTGCCCCATTGCCCTCATTGCTGCTCTTAGAGGTGATCATCAGAGTCTGGCTTCTCCCACACCACCTATGCCAGTACACCAAACACACATTTAGGCTGCAATGAAGCATGTAACTTTGGGGTTTCACTGTTCTGCATGCTTCGTGCCCTATTGCCTCTTTTTATCGAATTGACTTTGTGTACTGTGATTCAACAGAAGATTAGCAGTGTTAAAAACATCACCTCCCAGTAGTATAGGGCTGCAGCTATAAGGACATCATCTGGTTCATTGTTTCCTACATTATGTCAAATAATCACTGACAGTGTTCAAAGATGGCATTTTAATGCTTAATGAACGAAACACACTTGTTAGGCATTGTTTATAGTGGTAAAAAGTAAGAATTGTTTTTTGTGTAAAAAAGAAAAAAAAAAAAAGAAAGTCCAATCAGTTATGTTTACCTGTTCCTTGTTAGCACAAGAGCCGCCACAAGAATAATAGCAAGAACGGCCAAAATCACAAGCAAGATGACCAACCAATCTGCAAATGAGACAGAATATATTTAACCCAGCTTACAGGTTATTATAGAATTTATAAAGTAGTAATGATATATGAATATGCTCTCTTTAGAAAATAGTTCCAAAAACCTCAGTCTGTCATTACTCATACCTCACAGATATAGTAAAGATTACATTAATATTATTAATTAAATAATAATATGTAATACTTTTATAAGTTTGTATTGTAATTACTTTTCATATTGTGGAATGTCCACAAAACAGGTTTTTACTCATTTTGTAGCATGTATACTCTAAATAGTAATTTCTTTAGCAACCTTTTATTTTCTGTCTTGAAGATAATAATAATAATAATAATAATAATAATAATAATAATAATAATAATAATAATAATGTACCTGTATTATTATTATTATTATTATTATTATTATTATTATTATTATTATTATTATTATTATTATTACAACAGCACCAAATGTGGCTCTCCATGCAGCTTGTATGTATATAAATCAGAAAATGCCTGAATACATTCCAGGTGCAGAAAACCTGACTGTAACAAAGTCCTGATACTGGAGACTCATTGGTGTTATACATGTGACATCAACATCTCCTAACAAAAAATTTCATATACATTTAATTTTTAATTGACAAGACAGTTTTTAATCTGCTTATTATCACAGGTCTATGTAATTAAAGTACTATAGAAATTATGCCATATTAGAATGAATGCATTGATATTAGCATTTGATTAAAATTAGATTCAAAAGCGGCTCAAATGTTGGGATCAAACGATTCATGAGTAGTTGCTGTTCATGGTCCCTAAAATGGGAAGGAGCTGGATTTCCTGTTTGTGCTTTTGCAGTGTTAAATAAAGATTGACCAGGCATATGAGAATTTGAGCATGTGAATGTGTGAACCTGAAGACTTGCCACTGCTGGGCTCCTCCCCCGTCTTCTGCTTCTCTCCTATCTTGCCCCCATTGTCATCAGAGTCATCTGTATTCACTTTGTCATCTTCTATGGCTTGGTTTAGAAACAAGGTGCAGCACATTAACATTTTGTTTGCTTTTTTATGATTTAACTGATAGATTGTATAAATTATAAAGCACAGTGGAAATCCTTTTGATATTTCTTTAAATGGTTATTCTACACTCCATTGAACGTTTCCTCTATGAGTAAATAAACCCTTCCAGGTGCTGGATAAAAGCAATTTTATTATTTATGATTCTTTCTTTCTTTCTTTCTTTCTTTATTTATTTATTAATTTATTTATTGCTTAGAGTATATAATAAATAAATTAGCAATCTATAAAAAATAACCTGGTAATCTCACACAAAAAGGAATACGTGCTTGCAGTAGTCATCTCTAAACAGCAGGGGGCGAGTGTACAGCAAGCTTTGGTGAATACAAACATAAACTTCTTACACTGAATGAGAAACTTTAGCTCTCTAACAGCAGAGGGGGCTTTACACTAAAACGGTGGATATTGATGTGTAAAACGTTTCCAACCGCTAGCAATGGGAGAAAATATTACAATGCAGTTCAATGGACAGGGAAGGCAAATATTCTGAAGGATATTTACTAATTAATTTGCCCGTTCTGTTCAGTAGTTTACAGCAACAAAGTCACAACTCCAAGATTATATTCAATCATCTTTAGCCGCAAAAAAAGCACAAAATGTGGAGGCCAGTTCACGTCATCATTCCTCATGTTCCCAGCACCACTCTTTCATAATCTGAGTCCTGGTCTCCCACGGCCACCAGGGAAGAAAAACTCTATAACCTGGTCATTCTGTACATTCAGGTCATTAGCTGAATTAATTTTATTGCCCCATAACATTGCTTAGTCTAGACCAACTGAAGCAACCTCAGATTATAGGACTGCCTCCAGAGACTTGTACAGAAGCCACTATGCACTATGCAGAAGGGTGCATCACTTCTTGGGCTGACATGAGATGACTGACATGTCCAGTCTTTATTTTCAGGGTATTGAAAAAATATATATTTTTTGATCATTAACAACTGGTTGAGCCAGAAAGTATATGACGCAGATTGTTAGTACATTGTAGTGGCCCTGTTGTGCTGTTAAAAGTTTCTCAAGTGTTAGTACTGTAGATCTATATATTGTATCTTTTGTAAATAAAGTTACAATTTGCTAAAATTTGCTCATGTATATGGAGACTTTGGTACATTCTGTAGAACTTATTAATAATAATAAGTAGAGCCAAGATGAAAAAAGTCTCATGCTGGGGAAAAAAGAAATTGTCTTGTTTCTTACCATTTGTCTCAGGTAATGAGTTGTCTTCAACTGTGCTATCCTCTAGGATGGTCTTGGGGTCTTCAGATGTTGATTCACTCATGGTGGTGTGTGTTATCTCTCCCATACCTGAGCCAGGGTTTTCTACGGTAGATATGATAAGGCTAATTTCCTCCTCTGTAACCGATTTTGGATGAAGATCATAACTTTCATCTGTAGTAGATTCAGTAGTAGACTGTGTGGTTTGATCCAGTGTGTCTGCTAATTGATCATGTTGGTGAGGAAAGCTGGATGGAGTGGGCTTCATGGCATCTATAACAGTGCTATAGCTGTGCAACTCCACTGGAGCAACAGTCGTAGAGAAACTTTCATTGTTGTTTGTATCTCGGCTTTCAGAGTCTCCTGAAAATGGGGGTAGAGTGGAATGTGGAAGTACACAAGCCATTATCAGTTTACTGTTTTTCAGTATGTGAAAAAAAAAAACTGTATGTTTTCAGTATGTTTTTAAAATAACACTTTTTTACAATATGTCATCTATAATAATAGTATGTACAGTAAATACATTCACACTTAAAAATAACATACCCACAGCTAAAAAAGGACGACAAGTCAGAACTACCTAACTTATTGTAGTATGCACATACAATACACACACACACACACACACACACACACACACACACACACACACACACACACACACACACACACACACACACACACACACTATAAAAGTGTTTATTTCTTTAAATTTTTATGATTATGGCTTACAGCTAAGACATAAAAATTCAGTATCTCAGAAAATGACAATAAAAGATTTTTCAAAGTACTGAAAAGTATAAACATGTACAGCACTCAGTACTTGGCTGGAGGTCTCTGCATGAATTACTGCAGCAGTGTGGCACAGCATGGAGGAGATCAGGCTGTGGCACTGGTGAGGTGTTATGGAAGCCCAGGTTTCTCTGATATCAGCCTTCAGGTTTTCTGTACTACTTTGTCTGGTGTTCCTAATCTTCCTCTTCTCAATACCTAATAGATTTCCTATGGGGTTTAGGTTGGACGAGTTTGCAGGCCAATCAAGCACAGGGATACCATAGTCCTTAAACTAAGTCTTAGTACTTTTGGCAGTTTGGGCAGGTGCCAAGTCCTGCTGGAAAATTAAATCAGCATCTCTACGTAGCTGGTCAGCAGAGGGAAACAAGTACTCTAACGCTTCCTGGTTTACTTTTATCTAAAAAGAGTGGACTTAGGCCCACGGAGCAAGAGTTCAGTCCTATTTGTCCTTACCGCCCAGGAAAGATGCCTTTGACGACTCTGGTCCTAGAGTTGTTTGATGCCAGAATGCCAGAATGCAACAGTTGTAGCCCATGTCCTGGATACGTCTGTGCTTTGAAGCACTGAGTCCAGCTGCAGTCCACTTCTTGTGAATCACCTCCAAATTCTTGAATGGGCTTCATTTGACAATCCTCTCAAGGCTGCAGTTATTTCTGTTGCTTGTGCACCTTTTCAACCACATTTTTCTTTCCATTCAACTTTCCATTAATATGCTTGGATAAAGCTCCCTGTGAACCACCAGATTCTTGAACCAGACTGAGAGACCATTTAAAGACTCAAGAAACCTTTACAGGTGTTTTGAGTTAATTATCTGATTAGAGTGTAATACCATGAGTTGATTGTTCCAATATTGAACTTTTTCACAATATTAAAATTTTCTGTGATACTGAATTTTGAGTTTTCATTGGCTGTAAGCTGATTAAAAAAATTTAAAAACACTCGAAATATAGCAGTATGTGTGGAATGAATCTGTATAATATACAAGTTTCACTTTTAGAATTAAATTACTGAAATCAATAAACTTTTTGATCATATTCCAATTTAAGATGCATACATACTGTATTATATGCATACACACACACACACACACACACACACACACACACACACACACACACACACACACACACGCGCGCGCGCACATATAGTATGTCACAAAAGTGAGTACATCCCTCACATCTTTGCCAATATTTAGTTATACCTATTCATGGGACAACACTGCATAAATTTATACTGCAGTGTAAATTTATTGTCCCCTCAAAATAACTAAAATTACAGCCAATAATAGCTGAACCCCTGGCAACAAAAGTGAGTACACCCCTAAGTGAAAATGTACAAATTGAGCACAATTAGTCATTTTCCTTCCCCTTTGTCATGTGACTCATTAGTGTTACACTGTCTTGTGTGTCACCCGATAGCAGGTGAGTTAAATTTGGTATAAAAGCTCTTCCACTCCTCAACCTGGCTACTGAAAGTTCAACATGGCATCTCATGGCAAACAACTCTCAGAAGACCTGAAAAAACTAATTGTTGCTTTACATAAAGATGGCCTAGGCTATAAGAAGATAGCCAACACTCTGTAACTGTGCTGCAGCACAATGGCCAAGACCATCCAGGACTTTAAGAGGACAGGTTCTTCTCAGAACAGGCCTCGCCATGGTCAGCCAAAGAAGCTGAGTGCACGTTCTCAGCATCAGATCCAAAGATTGGCTTTGGAAAACAGACTGATGAATGCGTCCAGCTGAGGAGTACAAAGTCTTGCCTACCATCAAACATGGTGGTGGGAGTTTCATGATCTGGGGCTGCATGAGTGCTGCTGGCATTGGGGAGCTACAGTTCATTGAGGGAAACATGAATTCTAACATGTACTGTGACATACTGAAGAAGGGCATCATCCCCTCCCTCCAGAAACTGGGCCGCAGAGCAGTGTTCCAGCATGATAATGACCTCAAACACACCTCCAAGATGACCACTGGCTTGCTAAAGAGGCTGAGGGTAAAGGTGATGGACTGGCCAAGCATGTCTCCAGACCTAAACTCCATAGAACACCTCTGGGACATCCTGAAAAGGAAGGTGGAGGAGCACAAGGTGTCAAATGTCCACCACCTCCGTGATGTTGTGATGGAGGAGTGGAAGAGGATTCCAGTGGCAACCTGTGAAGCTCTGGTGAACTCCATGGCCAAGAGAATTCTAGCCGAGCTGGGAAATGATGGTGGCCACACAAAATATTGACATTTCACATTTTCACTTGGGGGTGTACTCACTTTTGTTGCCAGGGGTTCAGCTATTATTGGTTGTATTTTTAGTTATTTTGAGGGGACAATAAATTTACACTGCTATACAAACTTTACACTGACTACTTTTCATTGTGTCAAAGAGTCATTTATACAGTGTTGTCCTATAAAAATATATAACTAAATATTTGCAGAGATGTGAGAGGTATACTCACTTTTGTGACATACTATATATATATATATATATAATGTTTGTGACTCACCAGTGGTCTCAGAAACATTACTGGATGGCTTTCTTATTTCAAAGGTGCAGTTTTTGCCAGCAGACTCATCTGTTTTGGAAGACAGAGTTGCATTTTTAAAGAGCTATATGTATCACAAAAGCTATGGGTTAACCGATGTCAGTATAATGTTAAAAATATGAAATATGAAATACAGCTTTTCTTTTTCAATCTAACTACCTTTGGGATCATAACAGTAGACATCATAGGTGACCTCTGTAGGCACAAAACTGAGAATGCCCGTCATGTTCTTCGCACACACATCATTTGGTTCCTTTCGAAGAATAGTGATGTTTTTACTGTAATCCCAGCCATACCTGTTTACAAATTCCAGTACAGATTTATCAATCTCAATAATATTTACAGTATGTTTACTGAATTAGTTACACTCAATAAGACTGAATTTCAGTTGTTCCACAATAAGAAACCAAGGAACTCTTAATGATTTCTGTAAGTTTGTTTAATAAATGACCAGATTGCTACTTTGGGGCAGAACCTGATATATAATCTGATAATTAATTCTAAAGCTGAAGGGGAAACAAATGGAGACAAAAACAAAATAAATTCTTGGGGAAGGTAGGAGAGACTTATAAATTTATATATATATATATATATATATATATATATATATATATATATATATAGAGAGAGAGAGAGAGAGAGAGAGAGAGAGAGAGAGTTATAGTATATATAAATTATAACTCTCTATTTCTTTCTATGACCAAAAAATAGGCTGTACAAATCCAAAATCAGATAAATATAAAGGCACAAAAATTTACCTTATGTAGGTAAGTTATTTCTGGTCCAACTTGAGCTAGTCAAATTAAATGGCATTTTTATGAACTGAATGCTAACTCATGCTTCCTTCCTGAAACAAGAAGCCACTCAGTGCATCTGTTGAAACTGCAGCTCATGTAAAATTGTATGAAAGACAAATGCGCTGAAAAGTAGTACCAAAAATATTCTGTATACGCTAGCTATCATGTCTGTGATTTCCTAGTTTTAACAATGTCACACTGATCGGTAAGGATAGAAAAAACTGACTATTGTTGCATTTGGGTGTCCTGCAAAAACCTCAAGAAATGCATTTAAGGATTCTATATCAATTTTATTATTAATTCAAGTTATATAATGTGTGTCTAGGCATGTAAAAACAGAAAAAAATATATTCACCTGCAGGTCTCCATCCCCATTTCATAAGCCTTTGACAACTGCTCCATATTGGCCAACATTGTTCCCAATGATTTACATATGACCATGGCTTCATCAAATGTCAAGGAGTATCGATGATTCCCCTCAATAAGGAATACTCCTGCATAACTGCAGCTTCGTAGCTTCACTTCTGTGACAGGGAAAGAGAGACAGAGATGAAGAACTGATAATTACTGTCATCAGCCAAAAAGCTAAGAGATACAATCCAAATCTGAGATGGTGTTTAAATAATCCATTTGTTTCTCCCTTGCTTCCTTTTATCCTTTAAGTCAATTATTTCTGTGGAACGATGCTGTGAAAATAGTAACACAGGTGCTTCAATTTATTTTTGCTATTTTTCAATCTCTTTTAATTTATAGGCAATGGGGCAAAAATTTCTGGTGCATTTAAAACCAAACTACTTACTAAAGTTCAAATTCAAGTGAACATATACCTAAACACCCACACTCACACCCATACCCACACCCATACCCATATCCACACAAATTTCAAAGTAAAGTCTAAACCACAGACTGAATAAAATGAACTGGACAAATGCTCTGTGACAATGTTTTCTGAAAAGAATTTCTGAAGCTCAGCAGCATCTTGGCAGGAGCTGACCCTGGCTAAACCCCATTTAATCCATAAATCGGCAAATGCACGAAACAAATGGTCCCCGGCTATTGTTTGGAATCTTCCTACCTACTCAGTTAGCATCCACAAGTTAGCGAGCTTAGGTTTAGATTAGCCAAAATTCTATGACGGCTAACATTAATTTATCAGCATGTGCAATGCATCATCATTCATATCTACACATTGCCCTGTGCCGAGTATTACTGTATGTTTCTTGTGGTAAGTTAAATTACAACCAGTTAGCTGATTAGCAAAGTGATGCATGGCGGATAGCTAGCGGTTTGACACCGGCAATGCAGCTGTCATTCAAATTGGCCATGCCTCTATTTATGCATTACTTTATGGCTTATCCTAATTTTAATTGATGAGTTACATAAAAATTGACACCTGTACAGTTGTCATATTAATGAAATATAGCTATTGACAACTGCCACCCCCCCCCCCCCCCACCCCCAACCCACCCAGGATGCCCCTCTGTATAAACCCACATAACTTCCAAGACTTTACAACCTAATTTAGGCAGTTTTTAACCAGAAAAAAACTTGTGAGACCAGAGATTGACTCATACATAAGACATACTGCAGCAATCAAACTGTATTATTCTTAGTAAATGCAAATTATGTTAACATCTATTTACAATTATAAATGTTCAAACAGAGAGAGAGACAGACATGCAGATGCTGTCAGACATAAAGCACCATATAAACTTTCATCATAACAGCAACCAGTATCAAACAGTATCAAGAAACATCAAGGGGAGAAAATTCAAATCTCATCTCACTCCATATTGACTGTGGGAGGGAGACCATGAATATATGAATATAATTTTTAAGGGCACAGTGTTGTTTGGTCACAATGGCCACACACTCTCTCATTACTTCTAAACTTTGGGAAACCAGACCTTTGACCAACAAATATGTGCCCATCTACATCATTTGCAACAAGAAGAAGATTAGTTCTAGTATAATATTAAACAGTACATGTCCATTTAAATACCGCCATCATAATCATTATTATCTGTGGTAAGAAAAAAGATATAACATGTACAGTACTTTTCCTTGTCGGTGGAATGGCATTATCAGGGCTACAGTTTATGTAACTATAATATGCTTCTTCTTTCACTTGAAAATTTAGATTTTTCATTTCAAGACAAAATACATACTTAAGGGAATAAAGTATATTAGTCCAATGACAAGAAAATGCATTGTTTAGTTAGGGGATGGGGGGAGTTTGCATTTCTTTTATATGGACTATCTTTTCTTATTTTTCAAATAGCCAACCACATATCATGTGCAGATGAACTGTGTCTATTAATTGGCTACGTAGTGCTAAAAAGACACCTAACTTTCTGGCTTTCAGTCACCATAGCAACAAGGAAAGGACAAATCTCTTTTCATTTTCACGAGCAAGCCTTGCACACAGTTCACGTACAGGCCACTTCTCTGTTTATGTAAAGTGCAGTTTTCATATCCTGCTTCTGCATGTCATACGCTGTTGCAAAAACACCCATCAGCAAGCTTTTGACAAGTTACCATAGGAACATGCACAAACAGCATGTAACTATTTATGTCTAAAAAATGCAAGTGACTGACTGATCTTTTTTTGTGTTTTTTTTTTGTGTGTTTTCTAGTAATTAGTTATTTATTACGTTGTAAAGGGGTAAGTTTTTTAAGGGCTAGGGAGATTGGATAAGGGCTAGGGACAGGACTGTTTCAATTAGGATCTTCTAGTATAATTATTCTGTTAGGTTTTAATGCATTATCCATTAAAATCCAGGAAGGAATTTTAATACTCTTAATCAAGTTCTTACTTATTCCCTTGCTTATAATATTTTTTTGGCAAAATATTAAACTAAGTCAATGGTGCAGTTCAGAGCTGATGACGATGACCTTAGTGGGTTCAAATGACAGCAATATTTACTCCATATTCAGAGTTGGTTTGTTTAGTTTCCTGGTAGACTAGTGGCTAGCATGTGGTGCTTTCGCTGCTGTTACTGGTCCAGGAATCAACCCCAGCCACTGGGCTGTACAACTCATTAATATACAGAAGAGCTGTTTATATTCTGACTGTGAAACAATTTTGAGTTGAAGATAAAAGATATAATACATATATTACAATATGCTGAATAGGAAGTGCACATAAAAAAATTTCAACATGTGAAAATTATTGTTTTCTAATGCAAAAACAAAACAAAAAAAAAACACGTCTGTGTGTCTGTTTGGCAGGTCCATCTGGCTATGTTTTAATGATCTAAGGAAAGACACAGAGAAAATAGCTCTCGAAGTTCCATGAATTGCATGCCAGCCTGGGCAGCACATGGCTCTGTGGTTTATTCATTTTAAATGCATTACATTAGGAATGCTGTCTTCTAAACCTGTATCTGCATTTGAAATATCACAGCTTATTATTTAGTTGACATGCGCACAAACAAGCATCCTTCTAAGCTCATTTACATTTGTGGTCAGAGATGAAAATTCTTCAACAGCCATGCAGTTTACTTTCATTGCATCAAACTGCCTTAACACACATCAGGATCTGAGAGAGGAAGAGAACCTAGTCTGGCTGTTGATGACCGTTGGGCAGAGGGTTATTCTGACACACATTCAAAATAAAACTAGCAGTTGCACATAGGCCTACTGAATATACTAACCTGAAGGAAAGGCATAGCTTGTGGGCCTGCAGAGTTACTTTAGAGATTAAAGGCAGTATTACAGGATCGAGGGGGAAAAAAACAACAACATTCAAGGTGTCTTCATTTAAATGCAAAATTGGTAGTCAAGCTGGTTTACACAGCATGCCGAGTCCTGCTAGTTCAAAAGCGCTGATTCTGAAAGCAAGCATTGTCTCTTAATGGAGTTAAGGGATTTGGATAGTAAACAAATGATGTGAAAAGAGAGAAAGCATGAGTGATGTTGTCTATAGAGCAGTTGCCAGAACCTCCAGCTGCTCTAGGTGGGGTTTATATTTCTGCCTTGGCTTGGGGTTTCCGATCAAACCACACAGAGAAGCAGCAGCAGCAGCAGCAAAACAACATGAAGGTTATCACAGAATATATGAATTTATTTACAGAATTTATGATGACCTTTCCTTGACTTTAAGCCAAGGGTAAAAAAGATCTTCCAAACTGGAGGTCACTTATTTAAGAATATTTGACTTAGTAGAAATTGTGCATTTAGCTCATAATGCAGTATGTCAGTTGAAATAGTAAATGCCACTGACACGCAATCAACTAAATTACTCACGTAATGAATTCCAAGCAAAGTTCATGTCAGTTCAACACAATACTTTAAGTACCGTTTGCCCCCATGACATGGTGTTCAGTCATAGCTACAGTACTCTTAATACTGTTCCGTCTACAGTATATTAACTCAAAAGTGTAGGCATGCAGTGAAACCAGAGATTGAAAGCAGCTATGTCAAGGTCAATCAAAGGACACCCCTTACCCTTACCTGCTATTCTCTACATCTCAGTTGTTTTTGGAGGACACAGGCCTAAATAAGTCCTCTTTTCTCTATAGAAGGCACACACTATAGAAGGCATAACAAGTTTTGTCTGCTTTCTTGCTACAATATTATATTAAGGTATCTCTTTATTTAAATCATATTCAAAAATATTTGGGAGCTAAATTGAATAAATATATTTCAACTGTTGAAAATATTGCTCACCTGTACTTCTCAATAACTTTCAATTTCTCAAAACATTTTTAAAAAACACAAAAACTTTAAGACTCCTTTGCATTGGAGTGTTTGGACATGTTTATTATGACATATGAAAAAATGCAGAATCTGCCCTGAGAAGTATAGCTTCTTTACCACACAAAGGGCTGAGTGTGTGTTTAAACAAATGAGAGGAGGGGAAGAGAGCAGGGAGCAGGAGCCCCACAGAAAGGCTTTAAAATGTAATTAAGAGGTTTAACAGCAGTCCAGGAGATACAGTTCAGCTGAAATGTGAGGGCCTTTAAGGATCTATTTAGGATCAGTTTAAAGCAACATTAGTGTCTGGGAGAAAGAGTAAGAATAAGCCATGGATAGAGAAAATAAATTGTGAAGAATTGTGTGAGTAGGTCAGGAGTTAAACGTTTTGCATCCTTCCTCCTATGGATTTCACTGAAAATAAGATATGTAACTATGAAACATCACTTAGATGGATCATTTTGAATATTAGGCAAATACTGATTTAGTCAAGTGGATGTGTTATTTCGATAAATGCTTTACTTCTCATTGGTTCAACAAGAAGGGTGTAGAAATATCTTCAACATTATATCACAAATCCAGTTTCCCTGCTAAAGTGCTCCCAAACATACATTACCAGTAAGCATGCTTGTACTAATGCCAGATGTCTTTAATTAAAGTTAAAAGAATGTACGAAGCCAAATCAGTAGCACATGAAAAAGCTTGGAATCAGCATGTGACACTTGGCCACGTATAAGTCCTCTTTGTGAGGCTTGGGTCAACACCAAATGGCCTTCCTCACCTTGAAACATTACACTCCAGGTAGCGTGAGGGTCTTCAAGTGTGTCACTGTGTGTATGTGTGTGTGTATTTTAATGTGTTTGTAGGGAGGTGCACGTTCAATGATTCACATATCACTGTGATTCGAACTCCACTCAAATGCTCAAATGGCTGAGGCCATCTGCAGTTATACCATGTTAGGTAAACACGCATACACACTTCATGTGGCTATATAAAATAAAAATGCTGATCATGGTGAAGTGTTGCATCTAATGTAAAATCTTATAGATTAGAAAAAAAATCCACTGGAAGCAGCGGGTGTCATTTATGAATTATGAGTGAAAAATATTCTAAAGGACTTAAGGTGAGGTTAGTGATTATTAGATTTATATTGGTAATGGTAATATTAGTACAATTTCATCTACTTTTAAAATTGGTTAGATATGGACTCAGAGCTAATGAGAAAGGATTGTACCCTGTGCTTTGAGTGTGTGACTTTAGAGGATGCCCTAAAGGGAGGAGCTGCATTTGGTTGGGTTTTGACTTTCAAAACAGGAAACGTCATTTATCTTATACTTAGACTGCTGACTTTACTTTTAATAGAATTTGCCAATTACAGAATACAATTAGAAAG
Organism: Clarias macrocephalus; assembly: GCA_011419295.1. NCBI lineage: Eukaryota > Metazoa > Chordata > Actinopteri > Siluriformes > Clariidae > Clarias > Clarias macrocephalus. The sequence goes on from JAAGKR010001653.1 coordinate 84,121, forward strand.
ATTAAAAATAGAAGAAATTTATTTATGTTGAATTCGTGGTTAATTAATTTCCTTTATTTTTTGTTTCTGACCAGCTCATGTTAAGTTCAAGTCCCAGAACTGTAAAAATGGTTCATGGGAGTAAACCAGACCAGTTTCACTACTCTGTCTTACCACAGACCGGGACCTTACACTTCCTCTAATGTGTAGCAAGGAATTGTAGTAAAAAAATTTTTAAAAAAGTAATAAAATATGATTGGTTCATCACAATGTCCTTGAAGATACTAAAATCAAGGTCACGCATAACTCCAAAGCCCAACTGAATCAAGCATGTACCTGAGAGCATCAAAGAAACCCCATCTGGCAGTGGCTTAGCAGTTAAGAAATGTAGGCAGTCTACTCACCCTTAACATAAAAAAATAAGACTACAGTACACACCAACCACAACCTGGAATCAGTAGTACACACCCAGGTAGTTTGTATGTTAAGTATTTGTATGATGTGTATTTCTGTGCTGTCTCAGCATGAACTCAGAAATAGAGATATATCCTATCAACAGAGAGCTCATTCAAAGAAATAATATGAAAAACAGCGATTGCCTGCATTCCAATCCATGGATGAAAATTGTTCAGATCAAGTCATCAGAAAAGGTAAGATTACAAAGCCTGCTTCTAATCCTATTCTTGTCATTGTTCCTTTGTTCAAAGTAAGCTAAGCATATTTCTACAAATTTGTGAGACCATGTTGGGCAGTGTTGGCTCTCTCAATGTCATATTAACTTCCTGCCACCCTGGCTGCCTCATGGTGTGATGGATATTGAACAGTTGGGTGCTTTACTCTTGGGGTATCTCACAACAAATCTCATTTTCTCAGCTCACCGAGGAGGTCGTAATCTATCTCATGACTTGTTACTTTCAAGGCTAGCTCTCTCTAACACCCGCTCTTTTCCATTTTCACGTTTACACAGGGCACAGCACAAAGCCCTAAACCTACAAACACCATCCTAAACCACCCTCTGTTTTTCTTGCTTGTCAGTGCCAGAAATTTACAGCTCCACACTGGTGGCTCACTGGCAGACAGCCAAAGTGTCTCCCCATTTCTCCCTCAATATCACACACAGAGACCAGATTCACTATCATATATTTATATATTCACTAACTACTTCCCCATTCAAAAATATACATACAGTTAGAGCTGTTACCTTCACTACCAGCTTCCAAAGCTGAGATATTCTACAACGCCACCCAAAATTTCAAAACCCCACTTTATGATTAAAGAAAGAGCAAACTAGGAACAGATGAGTAGGGGGGGGAAACAGAAGAATAGCAACACAGTTGATCAATTTCCTTTGTGTAGCTAAGTTCTGACTGAAACTGGAAAAGCTATGAAAGGAAACAGCACAATGATCCAGTTAGGCTTTTTTCAATTATAAACATTTAAAAAGACAAACCCGCATATTTAAAGGATAGACTCCTTTTTAAGTCTTTCTGTTATCATGCCCAGTTTACCCTCTCTTTATCGCTCTTCAGCTGTCTATGTCTCTCCATCTCTCTCTCTCTCTCTCTCTCTCTCTCTCTCTTCTCTCTCTCTCTCTCTCTCTCTCTCTCTCTCTGTCTGTCTGGAAAGCCGGCAGCCGTCTCCTTTGTCTGCTCTGTCTGCCACATGAAATGCATGCTGCCTCGCCGGCATGGGTGCACTCAGTACTTACAGCCACACACATTTACATGCACATTTAAAAAAACAAAAAACACACACACACACACACTTTTCACAAGCCAGGAAATAGCAGAAATAATAGCAATGATATTTAGATCCTTAAAAAAAAATCTGCAAAATATATTAATAAATGCATAAAAATAATTACACAGTTACCATCAGTAAAACAAGTGCTTTTCTCTTACCTTGAAGAGAGCCTACCCGAGAGGGGGCCACCAATCCAGAGGTGAGTCCAAGCAGGAGAATCCACATGCTGTCAGACAGTATAGCGTATAGCAGAGAGTATAGCAGATTCCTGTATTCCTGTACCTCCTCTCTGCCTAAGCTGCTGAGGATTTGGATTGATTAAATACGAGTATGAGTAAGTAGTTGAAAGAGTGAAAGAGTGAACGAGTGACAAAAAAAGAGAGGGAGGGAGCAGGGGTCCAGTGCCCTCAGAGGAGCGTGCAGTGGGTGGCTCTTAGCCTGTCGGAGATAAGAGACTTTGTTCTAACTTTTCAGTGGTGCGCGTGTGTGTGCGTCCGTGCCTGAGAAAGACAGAGAGAGAGAAGGTCTCACTGCTGTGATGGAAGAGGGTGGTGCGTATATGAACACACCCTTCTGCCCCTCCCCTCTACTGCTCCCTGCCTGTCTGCTTTCCTCTCACCCTCTCTCTTCCCCTCAGCTTTGGTTTGTATGATTTTATTGCTTCGGTTAAGGTCTCCTGTTGCTCCATGTCAAAGCCTCTCTCACTGCTCAGCCCCTTTTCTTTGGCTCTTCAGTGTGCCAAGGTCCTCAACATCCACACAGCACACATCTGCTCCTTTGTAATTGCCTCCTTCTGAACTGGCACTCGATTCACTACCTTTTATTTCAGCCAGACTTCTCTCCCCTCACTCCTCCTCTGACAGAGTGCAAGACGAAGAATCTAACAGTCGCCCTGCACACAAAAATACTTTCTAACCAATAATTACACAGAGTGATTTTAACTGTTGCCTATTCAATTTATGGTGAATATTGCATAAATCACAACATTGTTTAAAGTAAATCTCATTGCAACTTTCAAATGAATTTAAACAAGCAAGAGTAATGTGGTTGAATTCTAGTAGATTTTCTTAGGGCAGATACAGACCCTAACTCTAACCTCCCTGAAGAATTTTTATTTAAAATACCTATTCTAAATAGAAAACATATAGAATATTTCCATTACAAGCCTTGAACAACCTCAAGCCTTGATGTATTCTTCCAGATTTATAATAAGCACTGTTAACATTTGAACCATAAGCTTGTATGTCTTTTCTAAAAGTCAGGTGATGTTTTTTGAACAGAGGTGTCCCTTTCCATGGTTACTTCTGCCTTTTAACGTTACTAAAGGTATTTAACACGGCTAGTTCTAGAAAAGTAGTCCATGCTGGAGTGATATGATACAGCATGAAGTAAAGCAAAAAGATCTTATTGCATATACATTGACTTTTTATTTAAAAAAAAAAAAAAAAAAAAAAAACGTCCCCCCTGGAAAAAAAGGTGCACATTCAGGATGCCATTGACCACCTTCTTTGATTATGGTGCACAGTGTGGTGTCAAATTAATGTGTGAAAATGACTTCTCATGCTCCCAGAGCAACACTTTTCATATTTTGAATCCTGGGGTATGCCTGTTTCATCAGCGAAAAAAAGAGTCCATATATGTGATAGAGTGGTCATTCAGTACATTCAGATAGTCAACTCACTTACTTTTTATTGCCACATAACATTGCTGAGCCTAGACCTGACCAACAGATGCAACCACAGATCTGCCTCCATAGGCTTGTACACGTGCATGATGGGTGCATTGCTTCATGCGCTACCCTTCTTATCTGATGAACCCATCACTCTGGTATAGGATCAGTCTGGACTCATCAGACCAAATGACCTTTTTCTATTGCTTCTAACAGCTGTGTTTAACTACAGCTCTGTATCAACTATTTAACATAGCTGTGATTTCTATTGTCAGTGTTTCACCAATGTCGTGACTATGGTCATGAGCTGTGACTCATATTGAAAAGAATTTACATTCCAAAGTATTTACTAATTTAGACTATCCAGAAGATGGTTGTGCAAGCAAAAGAAAAAGAAAAAGTAGTTAGTTTTTGTACTCAAAATAGTAAATGAGCATGTGATATGAGACACAATGCTATTAAACTCCTATGCTAGTGCAGGATACTGAAAAGACTAAGAGTCCTAAGGGCCTAGTCACATGCCAGTGAAGACCATGAAGTTCCCATGGCATGGAAAGTTCATATTACTTCTTAGCCATGTGCTGGTGAGGTTCCTAATGTGTCTATCATGTGGTCATTAATTTCCTCTTGTTTTGTGATGTTGTGAGGAACTGGATCCATACTCCAATCTATGGATGTGACGTAGAGAAGCTGATAACCTGCATAAGCACCATAAACGTTGCAAGCACCAGAAGAAAGTAATATTAACTAAATGCGGTATTCTACACCTATCGCGGTCATAGCACAAGCCTGAAGTTGTTGTGAAAACTCCATTCACATAGCAACAATGCGGTGACATCCCAATGACAACTCAGTAGGATCTCCATCCAATCTTTCCTGTATGCACTATAATTGTAGTACATCAGTGTCCCTAAGGGGTCAACGTCCCAAAGGCGTGTTAGTTATGTCATTAACTGGCCACTGACTTTGTCAATATATTCTCATTAAGTTAATCCAGCGTCCTCACCAGTTTTTTTTTTTTAATATGCCCAAAAGAATGCAGCCGTTTCACATCAAGGGGGACAATACTACATCCTTACTTGGTGGGGATATGGGCGTTATATTCCACTAACAAATAGAGTCATACCCCAGTTGGAGTAAAACCGCATGATGTAACCTCCTCAAGTGGAACAATCTGATGCAATTCAGCTCAACTGTAATGAATTTTCAATCATACTGAGGGGGTGGCGTAAACTTTTGATAACCCATTTAGTAGGTAAATTTACGTGATGTAAACAACTGATCTGATAGCTTCTCTCCTATTGAAATAAATACACTTCTACATATTTGCCCCATATGGAGATAACATTAGGCAATGGCACGAGTTTCAGGGAAGGAAATTTTGCTTCCATTTCTAAGAAGCAAACAACTCTCTCCCACAGGGCTTTACTGACTTTCACTCACTGGGTCTTTGGTGAATAAAGGGAAACGTGTAGTTAAACATCTAACCAATCCTAGATGAGACTGAATTCAATTATAACATAGAAGGTGGGATCTTTTAGAAAAGATGGAGAAAAAAAAAACCTCCTCCTTCTTCTGGTGTTTTCAAAAGCTTCATAGTCGGTAGACCTTTCCTGCATGTCAAAAAATTACATTCTGACCAAATGCTTTGAGTTAGTGTAAATGCACATCATATCAAATCAACATTCATGTAAACAGTTAAGTTGGAATCTCTAATCGAAATGATTTCGATCAGATTGTAAAAAAAATTGTGCATATAAATGTAGCTACTGCTTTCAGGGTTCCCTGAGATCAACCTTTCCTTGGAGTCTAACCATCATAATGCAAATTCAAACATAAAAGCATGATTCACTGCCTCTATGTCAATTCAAAATATAAAGGGAGTGCTTTAATATCTCCAACAGCCACCACCCATTAAAAAGGATTGGAGAAACGGCTAAACCAATAAGGTGAGCATCAGCATGCTGATTGAGAAACCATAATTCCAGGTAGTATTAGTCACTCTCTGGCAAGAGGCAAATCATTGTAATGTGTTAAAAAGTAAATCCCATCTTTCTTGTGTTTAATGAACATGATGTGCATGATGGATCAGACCAGTAATGTTTACACATTGCAAATGCTTTGTCCTATCGGACATTTCATGAACAGGTGACAGACGGGGTAAAAATTTTGAACGTTGCTGCCTCTGAGGATTATCCATGCAGTAAATACAAATGACACCAATAAAATGGTAATAAAGTACAGGGATTGCAAGGGATTCACAAGACTACATGACACCTACATAAGCATGCTATGCCAACTGACTTAAGCCTACTATATAAAAACTTCCAAAGTGCATCTGCCATCAATTTTGATTTCAAGGTGAATTGAAACCTGAGTTACATGATATTTTTTGCTGATTTAAGGTTGTATCATGACACTTTTTCCATACTGGCTTACATTAGAACATTAGTTCATATAATTCATCTGCAAAGTTCCCATGTGGTTCTAAGTTGTAAAATATTTAAGATCGAGCCACACCTAATTCCACTTGTTCAATCAATTTGTCTTTAAATGAATCGTGAATATCAGGTGTGGCTTGTGCTTGGCATGAAATGAAAACCCTCATCCAAATAATCCGTTTGTAGGTAAGATTAGATCTCTGACATTGTACTCCAATGGACTTCTGATATTTCACATATCAAAGATAAAAATTTAATACTCAATGTTAGTACCACAGAAGTACAAATGATAAATTATATTTATATAATATGGAAAAAGTAATTGAACACCTGATCACTGACCATCCCATCCATAAACAATGTGCATTAATATGGAGTGGGTCCCACTTTGGTGCTATTATAAAAACATTCAGTTGTGTAATGTGAAAACCTTTTCCACCAGATATTGAACTATGGCTATGGTGGTGCTACTCAGGTGATCGAGTAATTAGAATTATTTTAAAGCTTGTTGATATAAGCTATTTAATAAATGTTTGTGTAATTTTATGTCAATTGTCATGATGGGTATATTTCAGTTATATGTAGCCCAATTTTCACCACTTGTTTATGTGTTATTGATTAGTTTATAAGTGGGGTAGCAGTAGTGGCCCTAAAGAATAAGGGGAACAAAGAAGCATTCTGGACCTCATAGCCAGTCATTAAACTTGGACTGGGATTTGACCAGACTTGAGTCACAGTTATATGAATGATACACTAAGACATGTTCATATTGTTTATGGAAGTGGGTAAGCAGTAAATCATGCAGTAATGAGTAACTCTGCTGCCTGCACTAACTGATCCAACACCTCCTTTGCTGACTTCCTGTTTCTTACCCTAGCAACGTCTATTTGTTTTTCATTGCCATAAACTTGTTGACATTTGTAATTACATAGAAATAGCAGCATTCTAACCACAATAATTAGAAAACTGTACTATATACACACACAAGTACATTTGGAGACATTTGGAGGTATTTTCTATCAAAATGTAAGAAGAGTATATTATAATAGATATATAACATTATAGTATGTTTTTGTATTATGATAATGACAATCATTTATTTTTTATTCAGACACAGTGTATAAAGAAAAATACTTTTCTGCATATCTGCAACTTTGTGTTGTATGTCTATATCAAGATTTAGTTTAAACAGATAATTTAAAGTACATGTTAATAGTATTCAAATATTGAAACTGTACCTATTAAAGGATATATTGAGCAAATTATACCAAAACATATGAGAATGGAATGTTATTTCCGAATAAGCCATGTTCAATCATATGAGAATCATATAAATACTTTCATTTTCACACCCTATTTACTCACAAGGAATCTGAATATGGCCAGCATAAGTCACACTGAAAACCCACAAAACAAATGGCTCATAGAATTAAGAGAAAGCTCACTCTGGGCATGGCTCAGCAGTAGCTAATTTACATACATACTGAAAATGGTGCATTTGGAGGAGGCGTGAAATAAAGGGAGTCTGGGTTTAAAAATGCATTATCTTTAAATATGAAAAGATGGGCCCTTTGAAATAAATGCTAATTAGAACCTAAATCCGTGTAACTTTTACATGTTTGCAATACGAGAAATGGCTGATTTATAATAAGACTAAGACGGATGCCATGTAACGTCAGAATTACCCATTACATAATGGAAAAACCGAACACAAATGATCCTCAGTGAGTTATAAGAGGAAGCAGGAGGTTCATCAGCGTTGCCAGAGGTTTTATCCAAAAATTACATCCTAGACTATTCACTCATCAGTAAGTCATCCAGTAGGACTTTCCGTCAGTGCGGTCCTTGGAATGACTCAGGCCATCTGAGCTCTTAATATCTGGTGGTTGGTTCATCCTGTGGTAATGGTCTTGCAGACTAATGGAACTTCCTCAGCATTCCTGAAAAGCAACGTGCTTTTTCCTTTTTAGCCCAAACCAGCTTGCACGGCTCCCTGGTGAGGCTGTGTGAAAATCAAAACTTTCAGTGATACTCAGGAGGCTGGCCACTTGTATTACTTACTTCACAAGAAAAATAATGGAAAAAAAAGAACTACATGAAGAGAGAAAGTAAAAAAAACTACTGGTATAGCGGGGCTGTCAGTGTGGTGACAGTACGTGGCTGGTGGCAGAAACTAAAGAGGTTCTTGTGGTATGAAACGTCACCACGCAAACATGCACCAAACTTTGTAACCTTCCTACTGAAAACCAGACATACCATTGTGGCCAATATCATGGTTTAAAAGTAAATAGAAAACCTTAAAGGGGAATGTGGTATAGAGTTAGTTATTATGTGATTTTAACTAATTGCCTCAAAGCTAATCCTGTGTTTTTAGGCTGACACTCTTTTTTTTTAAATAAGGTCCAATTATACACTCATAATATCTGACTCACAGGTATCTCAATCCAAAGTCAAGTGGAGGCGTGTAAAAAAGAAAGAGTCATTCAGTATAGGCCACTGAGACATGGCCATAGAACATAAACTGAGACTCTTCTCCTGTTCACTCCAAGGCTGATTAACATAGCTGAGTGGGCTAAGTGGGTTGATGGACAGCCAGGATCACAGGGCTATGACTATGCCTGGTTAAAAGACCAGAGCTTTGTGCTGTATAAACACAGAGAGACCAGCTTGTGTTTGGATGCGCTGAAAAGGAAGACAAGCCCTATTTGAATTAAAATCCCAGGCGTCACCGTCTGTAGAGTCAGCTGGATTCCTGAGTTTCATATACTAATGAAAACTCACAACTCAGTCACTTTATCAAGAACCGAATATAGACTCGAGGTAAAGGAAATGCACAACTGTGTGAGCTTTTTAAGTACAACATCACAAGCCTCCTTAAACACAGGTTGCTTCATGAGAAAGACATCAAGGTCATGAGTGGGTTGTGAAATCTTCCTGTAAGCTTGCCTTCATGTGCAGGAACATAGCAAAAGCAGACAGCAGCAAAAAACAATAAAGGGGAAATCCTGTTAACAACTTTGGTACTGTATAAGCCCAGGCGTGGCATGGTACAGTCAGGAGAGGGTCACACTACTTCATTGGTTTCCAAATTACACACACAATCTAAATCTTTAAAGATCACGTTTAGTACAGCTAGCAAACATGCAGCTCTCAAACATCTTTACTTTAGTTTTATTATGTAGCCCTTTTATACAGATCACAAAGGAGCTTTATAGAAATCTGGATGCAGATTTATATTCCTAATGATCAAGCCAGTTGCTCGAGTGCCAAGAAAAAACTTGAGAGGACATGAGATCGAAAAATCCAGAGCCTCAAATGGAAATCCATCCTTTCTTGGTAAAACCAGATACTGTAGTAGGGTTATAAATCACTGAACAGTTGCAGAAGCATAAAGGAAAAAACAACAACAACAATTGTAAGTGTACTTAAAGGTTACTTACTTTAGAACACTACGTAGATTAAAGTGATTTTTTTTCTCTTGCCATTTTATCCTCCTTTCAAAGAGTACCCGAGTTTATACCAGAGGTGTACATTCACCAAACCTCAACAAAACATGTGGCAAGTTGGAAAATATTAACTCTGACATCATGTGATGACATGACCCAAATTTTCATTCTTGACCATGAGACAGAACACAAACAAGACAATTGCAGTGTTCTTTTTCTACAGATAGATGAATTGCCAAGGCTAGTTGCATTAATTGATCTTTCATTTTCAGGATGCACTTTATCTTGGTCAGGTTTACGGTGGATCTGATGACTACCCCAGGTACACCATGGACACTAGACATCGAACCTGGATTCTTATCAGGTGCAAGGCGACAGTGCTAACCTAAAATTTATAAATAAAAACATTCAGATCTAACTAAAATAATTGAAAGTGAAAGTAAAAATTAAGGTATCATGGTAATAAAATGACCATTAGGGGCTTGGTTATAGTAACCAAGCCCCTAAGCAAAAAAAAAAAAAAAAAAAAAAACTGACTTTGAAAAATTTGTCAATTGTTCCCCACATTTGCTTTCTTAGGTGCATGGCATTCTTTAATACCGCACTGATATAAAAAAAAAACACTGAGACGTGGACTTTCATCTAGTTTCCATCTAGCAGAAATTGCCACACCTTGCCATAATTAAATTATGTCCTTGGTTTATAACATTAAGTGATTAAATTAGTGCCATTCATTAAATTGTCAGGGAATCTTTGGGCAAGCTGCAGGATGTTAAGAAAGAAAGGCAAATCCAGACAGGAACAATAAAATTAATATGACACAGTACCAGGTTACTATCCACACCTAGCCCAGCTGTGAAAGAAGACGATCCTATTTCAATGTCCCAAAAAATGACAAAAGCTTTTCAAAACGCTTGTGAAAAAGAACATTAGACATTTCTTTCTTATGTTTTTGTTGCTTCATCACTAAACTTATTTCTTATTTTTAATTCAAATACTAGTTATACATAAATCATATTTATATTGATAAAAAAAACTCCGTGGGAGAGTTTTTTTTTTTATTTTTTAAACGGGCTAGCACAAATGTTGTTTGAAGTAGCGGACAAGCTAGGACATCTCTCTAGAGCTTCGTTCTGATGAAACATGAGTCTCAGTTCCTCTTTCTAACCTTCTGGAAGTGAGCTCATTGAGACAGGCTCTGCACAGACAGGGGAAGTTTATTTCCCTTTTATTCTCAGCACGCTCTGTTAGCTTTACTCACGTAATACTTGTGTGGATCCAAGCTTGAAACAGAGGTCCATTTCAATGTTGCTCTGCTTGAATTTTAAATAATCAAGGCAGAAAGATTTCCGACGATAGCCTGCTTCCTGGGATTGTGGGAAAGGATCAGAAAGTAACATTATGGCACTACTTTGTAACTATATTATCCTGAAAGTGAGAATTGGGTCAGTAGATTAATGCAGGGTTCATAGTCCACAAAACAATGCATGAGGACAAGGAGGGATTTTATCCTTAAGTTTTATAAGACTAACATCTCGGTGGCAAATTTGATTTTCCACCAGCCTGAAAACCTCCAACCGTTTCATTTAATGAGATACCCATATCCGACTATGCTTTTTTTTTTTTTTTGGCAAACTGTGGCTAGGAGCAGGTAAAATGTCAAATTTTGCTTTGCTGTGCTAATGTGGCTTCATGCCTGAAAGCTTTCCATAATACTTGCCCAACTCCATTTCAACAGAATTAGCCCTGGTTTGAACCAAACTAGGCTGGTATTAGTGGCCTCTGACTTAACAAAGCTCTCTAACATCAACTTATTTCATAAAGACATCTCTATTAGTAATTAACCAGGTCATTAACTTGGTTGATCTTAACTATAGGCAAAATGCATAGACAAAAAGCAACTTGTGTGGTGCTAAAGATTTTCATATTCTGTCTACACTGCTGTTTCATGTCTGGCATCAGTGCACACCATATATTTATCTATAATGAGCTGCTATGGAAGATCCTCTTACCTCTGCTCAGCTGACTTTTGTTATACATCTTTAGGCCTCTTATACTGTAGATATGATTGAGTTTGTCTCAAAGAACTATTCAACTACTATGGCTAGATCTTCTGTACATACCAATTAGTCTTGAAACAGCAACAAACTAAAGGACTAAGCTCTAATCATAACATTATTGTAGACAATGCCTCTCTTTGAAGAAAAAAAGTACATAAGTCAAAATTTTTGACACTTACTAACAATAGCACTAGCAATGATCTTAAAATAGCCTGCATGTTATAAAGGAGAGACCTGGTCAGATTTCTTTCTAGCTCAGGCTGTCAGTTTCCACCCAGCTTCTACCCAATTTGGTTCTCTGGAAAATTCCCAGCCACCAGCCAGCTCTCCATTATCATATGACAGCAAGTAATGCGGAGAGACACACATGAAGCCAGCCAATCTCATCTTTTCAAACTGCTGTTTATACTGTGACACAGGGCAGTGCGATTACTGTAATCAGAGAAATGCTATCTGCCCTCATCTGAATACATCCATATACAGTACATAAGCTCACAGACCACAGTCTCTAGCCTACTGACGGTCCAAGTATTCATGTTGCACTGCGTGTAAGTCTTCCAAAAAATAGTGTTGCCAGTTAGGTCATATGAATACACACAGTAAAATCAACCCCTAACATTTACGTTTACATGAGCAGTGATCTAAACACATGGTTATAGCTACAATAGCGGATGTAAAAATATGAAGAGATTTACGTTGTTCATTTCTGAATTGTCAAAAAAAACTTTTGAGAAAGAAACCACTGGCAAAAACATTACTAGTCAAAGCACAAAATTACATTACAAGTTTTTGTAGTTTGAACAACCAAGGACATTCAGCTCTGTTCTTGCTATGATACAGCATAATTACAGACAAACAACCAGTAAACTCGCTGACCTAGCTGTCCCTTTATGCATGTGCAAGTTTTATACCTATGGTGACCGTGTGATACAAAACTCAACCATAAAGGTTTCATAAGAGGAGCAGTGAGTAACAAATCAGTAGTAGAATTGTAGAATGTAATAGTAGAATGACAGGCACATTTTAGGGGACCTTGAGACCAATGTTAAAGTTTTAAAAATAAATAGTAAAGTATTGGACCTTTAAAGGGAGATGGTTAAATGATGAGTGTGAGAAGGTGAGTGACAACAAAAACACCATTAATGCTGTCCATTGTGGATTGGTGGTTATGAAATCAGTCCTTTTGTCCAGACAGGAATTTGTGCTTTGCTTTTCTTCTGTTGTGCACCTTCCATCTCTGTGGTTACTAGGAGACAGTGAAGGGGGTGCATGGGGGAAATGGAGGAACAGTGGGTACACACTGGCACGCTGAAGTAGGCAGCTGTAAGGAGCAAGCAAGCGCGCGCACAAACCTTTACCAGAGGATTTCTCACCCTCCCACGCCTATTCTGCACACCCATCGTGTTAAACACACAGACAGACACACACACAGACAGACACACACACAGACAGACACACACACAGACAGACACACACACAGACAGACACACACACAGACACACCTCTTTAAAAGCAATGCAATGGCAGCACACAATGTTCTGTGAACTATTGCTCCAGTGTGCATGGCCGCTAAAGTGATTACCTGCTGAGACTTCTTTAGTATCCTTTTTTTTTTTTTTTTTTTAACATTAGTAGCAAATATATTACACAATATACTGATTCAGTGGAAAACTTTATTTCATGTTACTGTTTGGTGTATGACCCCACAGAGATCCCACTTTCCTCATTTAAAGTGTCAGTTGTTGCTATTTCCCAGTAGACGTATACATCTCTTGTGTCGTAATCATATATAACCATGATGTGGTATATGCGGTAATCAGGTTCTTTAAACAAAAAATATGAAGGCAGCAACCATGTTTTTATTTATTTATTTATTTTTTAAACGGTTGCTCATGCAGGGTTGTAGGGCAGCTGAAGGACCATGAAGAGGGCTGAGTTACTGCCCACTTCTGTAAATGTAAGCTGGCAGCCAGTTGTTCCACTTAAGAGGGAGAGGATTTGAGGTTTCACTGTATTTCCTTTAATATTTCAAAGGACAGAAATAATGCATGTTTGTGAAAAGGTGACCAAAATTCAATTAGCATAACTAATTAGCATTTTTATACTGACCCATTTGTGAAATATATTAGTTAAATATTTAAATATTTGATTAAGTTCAAATGTACCAAAACAATATCTTAAAACAAAATCTTAAAGCAAATAACTTAAAGACTTAAGTAACACGGTTCATCTTATGTGTACGCCAGTATTTGAAAATAGCTTTCTTTAGTGACTGCCAGCTAACCTTTCTATACTAGATCACTGGTAACATTCAGTCTGCTATACTCCTTCCTTTACTTCTGCTTATCTGTCCTCTTTCTTAAGCAAGGGCCATGCGCTGTGGGTTCTCCATGTTGTTGCGAAATTTTCCAAGGAAACGTGAGGCAAGCTCATCATCTACGAGACGCCCATCGCTGGACAGGGTGACAGTCATTAGGTGTTGTTTGCAAAGGCCCTCTGCTGCCGGTGTCAGCTCAACCCTGGAGCGCCCCACTGCCAAGATACATGCCTGAGGAGGGTTGATGACTGCACTGAAGCCACTGATTCCAAACATTCCCAGGTTAGAGATACTAGGGGGAAGAGAGAAAAAAAAAATCAAGCAAAACAGTGATGGCAGTGTTGTGATTTATGGGAAAATCTTCAATGTTTCACTGTAGATGAATTCCGAAAAACAAATGCATTTGAAAAATCAGATGTGTTTGACAAAAATGTTTTTTTTTTTTTTTTTTTAATTATTCTTAAAAAATTTTCATGTCAACAGCACAACGGTGAAAATACTTCCTAAAGATGTTTAAACTAGCATTCCTCACACTGAATGTCACACTTTGTACAAGTTTTTCACAATTGTTCAAGCGAACATAAGCCTAATCAATTCAGTCTGAAAACAGACAACAGCTGTCAAATTGTCTGCTCCAGCACCATCTTATCACAGAAACAGTGGACATTTTGAAAATATTTGATGACTTAATAAATTTATGACAAGAACAGAAGAGAGATTTAGTCTGCGAATATTTCGGCACTTTTGGTAACCGACATCTTCTGAAAATGACTTGGCTTAGGGGCTGAGACACTTATTTATTTCACACTGATCCTGAATTCTGTAAAGGTGGAAAAAAAATCTTTATATCATTGTTTTCCTTTTAGCAGATTTTAAAATGCAATAAATTGAGTTGGGGTTGAGGTACACACAATTTGTAATTATGAACTGTACATGTAATTTTACAGTTCATATATTTTATAACTGTATATGGGGCACAGTGGCTTAGTGGTTAGCACTGTCACCCCTCACTGCCAAGTCCTGGGTTCGATTCCCGCGTCGGGTCTGTATGCATGATCTCTCTGTGGTTGGTGGGTTTCCTCCCACAATCTAACGACCTGCTGATTAGGCTAATTAACGTTTCCAAATTACCCAAAGTGTGTCAATGTTGGGAATACAAATAGGGAAAAAATAGAAATGGGAATAAATATAATGGTCACCACTGGCCTCCATGGTCCCTAGTAAAGGTTCCTAAATGGATGGATCACTTTGATATTTTCTGCTATATAACGTGACCCATTTGAAGAGTTTCCCAGACCACTGTAGAAATAGAAACAGCATCCTTTTTTCCACTAGATACATTTCTCAAAAAGTAACTGGAAACCATATCTGTCATGTGATTACATGAGGGGTGGGGGCAGCAGAAGTTTTAATTAAAGGCCAGGTTCTCACTAACTCTAACCTTTCAATAATACCAAAGAAATACATTTGCAGTTCTCAAACTCAGATTGCCAAATAGTTATCTTATCCTAATATTCAATGGTCTGCACCTGCAAAACAAGGGGAAAAGCCTACACTGTTTAAGTAATGGGGATCAATAGGACAGTAAGAGCAAAGCATGAAATGCAAAAGCTCAGTAATAAGACAATGAGTGATGTCTTACTACTGGGATTTCTGTTCTATCTTTACCACAAAGCACGCATCTATTTCTAATCGACCCCATTAAGTCTCAAATGACATAAAAAAAGTGTCAGCCTGAGCCTTGGGTGGAAATTAGTAAATTGATGACCACAATTTATTATCCTCGTTGATTTTACACACAGAATTCATAGTCATGGGAGAGGAGGAATAAAATATGCAAGGACTTGTGCTTTTTTTAGAGGTCTTCTCAGGCAGGGCAGTGCTTTGATTTCATGAGCTTAACGGTGTTTAATGGCTTTTCACACAGGAGCTTTTAGACACCAAGCAAAGAGAGGTGAATGGATGATATGCTGTCCATGATCTGCGGTTACTAAATGACATTCCTCATCAATCTTAAGTACTGAAATAAAGATAAAAGAAAAAAAAACATTAAATTATAAGCTTTAGGCAACAGTTTACCTGAATGATCCTCCCTGATATTCTTCTGGTAATAGTTTCCCTGCTCTTGCTTTCTGAGCCAGAACCTGGAAGAGGGGAAAGTGGAGAAATAAGTGAAGTTACTGTAAGTGTGACAAACACAGTTTATGACAAGCAGCACTACACTAGAGACATATGCCTTATCCTCATAACCTACTGACCGCAAAACATCTGCTTAACCAGCAGCTGTGCTTAATGCTCAACCCTGTCTCAGTTTACACAATAGTTTTGTGTTCTCCTTTTTTTTTTTATCACACCCTATTTTTTTATCACTGAAATTAGAACAAAATCCAGTTACCCAGAGCAAAGCCAAGCAAAGGGGAAAAACATTGCTCTCATTCTTTATTCCCTTAGTGATACAGCAATATTTAACATTTAAAACAGATGCATTATTCATAATGAGCATGAAAACACCACAGTGCTTTGGTGAAGTGCTTCTAAATAATAAGTCTGGCAGGTCAGCTAACAAACTGATGCAGACACAGTAAGGAGCACAGCTAACCCATGCCCTTTTGTTACCATGGCAGCAAATTTAAACAGAAAAATGACTTGAAAATCTATCTGATTGCATGAGTGTGTTCTAGGGCTGTCAAATCCCTTTAAAACTGAGGTTGACATGCTAATCACTGTAAAGATTTAATAATCAAATGCATTCAAATATTAACTAGCCTATAATTTTTCACTGCTATAGAGAGAACAAACACCCGCCACAGCAATACACTACACATCAGGATCAAATAAACCAGAAGGTGAAAGCATTTTTATAAAACACAGAATAATTAGTAATAACCACAAATGCTTCTAATTAATTTTTTATTTCATCAGAGTAAGATTTTCTTGTGGATAGTATGTAGATTTAGGTTTACCAAGTGGGATCACAAAACTAGTCACAACCTGATTTGGACGTGATCAATGAAAGTGCTCACATTTAATGTGAAATTGATTAAGTGAGAGTGAGTGCGGTTATGAGGAATATCAGCATGGCTGTGACGTGGTCGTGGGACGAGAGTGAAGCCCGATCAGTGCGGATATCCAGGACAATAGCACAACCTCAAGTTTGATATTTCTGTTACAACAGTTCCACAAACAGCATTTATTATGATAAGATTATGATGGTTTGTTTTTTGAACCAGTTATTTTGCTCCACCAACACATCCATCTGCACCTGGTGGAACTAACTAACTGTGACTGGCGGAGCTGGCGATGGACAGTTAGCGACCAATCATTACTAATTTGTTGTAACTAATGGGATTTTTAAATTCTTACTGGTATTTTGTAATCAAAAAGTGAGGAAAATAAACAATGCAGGTGGTGGACAGTCCTGTGAGGCTTGAAAGTTTCTCTTTATATTGCCACTGAATCTGTTTTAGAATATCAGCTATGTTAACTTCCGGGTCCAGGATTGAATTTCAAATACCATTAAACAGAAAGATAGTGTGCTATGTAGGATATACAATCCCTGGTCACAGAAAAATTAGGGGTCAAAGAGGGATTTGGGATTCAACCTTGTGTGAGAAGGTAACTAGCATTGTAGTGATAAATAAAATAACACAGGTGGTCCAGAAGCAATTGTTAGGGAGGCGAAGTGTTGTTTGATATGAAATAACATTATGAAATGTGTTTTCTTGCTGAAAGTCCTTCTGTAAATTGTATTAAATATGGGTTTTGGCAAGGAGCTGCTCTCTCCTCAGTACTGCAGACTGTACAGTACCTACCTACTTTCACCCATGTGACCAACAGTTGTATGCAACGTGTAATAAATAGTTATTAGATCACCTGTGACACGGGATGATACACATACAGTACAGACCAAAAGTTTGGACACCTTTTTTTGAATTTGTATTATGGCAAGAAAAAAGCAGCCAAGTAAAGAAAAACGAGTGTCCATCATTACTTTAAGAAATGAAGGTCAGTCAGTCTGATAAATTGGGAAAACTTTGAAAGTGTCCCTAAGTGCAGTCACAAAAACCATCAAGCGCTACAAAGAAACTGGCTCACATGCGGACCGCCCCAGAAAAGGAAGACCAAGAGTCACCTGTGCTGTGGGGAGGATAAGTTCATCCGCGTCACCAGCCTCAGAAAACGCAGATTAACAGCAGCTCAGGTCAGAGACCAGGTCAATGCCACACAGAGTTCTAGCAGCAGACACATCTCTAGAACAACTGTTAAGAGGAGACTGTGTGAATCAGGCCTTCATGGTAGAATATCTGCTAGGAAACCACTGCTAAGGACAGGCAACAAGCAGAAGAGACTTGTTTGGGCTAAAGAACACAATAAAGAAAACTCTTTGAATGAGAAGGTATGTCAAAACTTTTGGTCTATACTGTAGGTAAACCTTCCAGTTACCCTTTATGACAACTCATGGAATGCTTCTTGTCTAGTCAGAGTACTCGGTTGGAACTAACTGTATAATCATAAATGATTTGCAACCCATATTGTGACTTCACTTGAAGTTGGCCTTTTCACATAGAAAGGCTTGATCCTATTAACAGACAAAAATTTGGGTGCAAAAAGTCATGAACCACCTTTCATTTCTTCATATTTTGGTTCCAAAAAGCCACACTTGCTTGTATTTTTATGCAGTTGAGGAAAAATGCTTTTTGGCTCAAATTTTTGGCAAGTTTTTGGCGCTTATTTTCAGCCCAGTCCCTGGACAATTTTTAAGGGAAAAAAAATCTAATTTAAGGCATAAACCACTAAGAAACAAGTGCTGACGATAGCCGGTGATTAGTATAGGATTAATAGATGAGAGGGGAAATGAGGTTGCTGCTGAGGATGTTACATAAATATCAATATTTAAACTGTATCTTTAGGCACTTCACAGCCTGTTGCAGCAGAACATTTGTTCCAATTTCTTTAATTAAATCTGCTAATTTAATATGAATAAATTAGTGACTTTTGCATAGTACTATATATTAAAATATAACATGTACTGTATACCTCAAATTAGAAGATTATTCACCTTTATTTGCCAGATTATGGGTCCAATCAGAGAGACAATCAGGGAGCTAAAGATGGGTGCTAAGAGATGTGAAAGATTATGGCCTTTGCCAGAAAGAAAGGTAAAGAGAAATGCTGCAATATGCAGAAAGTACAGATCAAATTACAAATGTAAGCACAGTTGCATTGAATTCTGTTTGTTATTTGAAGCTGGACAAATAATGGTAATGGTGAGGCTAGTAATGTTATATCTAGTATTTAGCAGTGACACATGCCATGTTTTTTTTTTTTTTTTTTTTTTTTTTTTTAAGAGGAGAGATAACGGCTGTTTCCATGCTGTGTGTAGAGATTAACGCTGGGCAAATTGTCACCTGTTTTTCATACAGAACGGCAAAATGAAACTAAGCTAAGCTAAGGAGCTAAGCCTGGCTGATCTTCAAAAAAAAAAAAAAAAAAAAAAAAAAAAAAAAAAAAAAAAAAAGAGTTGTTAAATAAGTGGCCTACAATGGACAGTTGTTTGACTTGTTAAAGACTTTGAAACATTTACATTTTTGAATTGACTTACAACTCTGTCTTGACCTTTGCATTTGGTCTTGGACTCACCTAATTTTGCCTAACTGTTAGTTGGAGAAGATTGAATAAAAAAATATATTCAATCTTCTCCAACTAACAGTTAGGCTAAATCGCAACTGATAGCCACTATGACAACACAAGACTCACATGCAATAAATCAGACAAGAAAAGTCATGCCTCACCAAAGCTAAATGAGTCACATTAGTCTGGAAACACAGCAGGTAATTTTCCCTATAAGCTGGAAGGTTTTCTCTCAGGTGTATTAAACATCAGTTTGCAGGCAAGCCTGCCCTTTTACTTTCTTTCATTTATGTTAGAAACTGCACCGCTACCATGGTGACTGTTACCTTGGCATTGGCGGCAATCTCCTGTATGCCTTTGTGTGCTGCATCTTTGATGATGGGGGTGATGAGGCCACGCTCGGTCGCCACAGCGATGGAAATATGGATGGAGTCCAGTGCTTGTGGTCCTTCTCCAGACCAGGTCACATTGACTTCTGGCATTTCCTGGGTGAAAGGTCCGAGATCAGGCATAAAATAGAACAAAGAAAGTTCAAAAGACACTGTGAGGAGTTGGTGTAAACAACAGATTTACATTTCTAAACTGTAAAGCACACCTGTTCAACCGTTTAGTTTTAATTGGGTTTCATGAGGCCAACAAGCCAACAGTATTACACTATAACACTGCTGAATTCTCAAACCTGACTGCTCAAAATGTGTTGATTAATATTCTACAACTGCATGACTAGGACATTGTCTACTGTCAAATCACTGGTTTATGTTAACGTGCTAGTTCAATGTGTTATTATTTAGCAACAACTCATTCACAAGAACATGAATAGTAGACACACAATAATCTTATCTTGAAAAACAAACAGGGAAAAAAGCATTATTTAATCAAGAAAAACAGAATCTACAGCACAATGTGTCTTCCTGCAAGATGAGGTTTATAATTATGACAGGTGCCTTGAGTGTCTGATTTTGTAACAGTCAGTCAGTTTTTCTGTCCTTATAACGGGGTTTGTGCTTGCTGGTTACTCAGAAATATGACAAGCTCTATGGATTTTTTGTTTTCAAGTTAAGAAGGGAAAAAAACAGAAGCTAGTGGGGAAGCCATGGCTTTTACATGGTTGTAGGATCCACTCCGTCATGTAAATGTTTCCCAAAATGAAATGACTATAAACAGTTAAAATGGCAATTTATTATTTAGGAATGAATGCAAAAGAAAATTATTGTTGGGGTATAAGTGTAATAAATCAGTTCTGGACACGGTGTTATACACAGTAATGTGAAGCACATCACCATGTTGTGTATTTCACCTATAACAGCACAGCCCTGTTGTTGTTTAGTCCTTACATAACAGTGTTCCTATTGACTTGTTTTGTTCTGCAGGGTGAACTTCTATTGGGAATTCTGAAGAAAAATGGAACTTAATCACTCCATCTTCCAATCACCTTATTTCACTCAGATACACAACTTGCTGCCACATATCTGTTATTTAAAATGCAATTTCACACCGAATGTTTCTTAACCATATTAAGTTGTTTGTGTTTTTCATTTGCAATTCCTACAATACAGTGATAAACACTTACTCATGTTATCAAACAAAGTGTGATTATTGTAGACTGAAAATGTGATGTTTTAAAAAAAAGTATGGATCAACTTTTTCCCCCTATTTCACATAACTTGTTTTTAGAGAATATTTAGGCATAGCCTGCAAACTCTATGGTTTGTACTGGGTCCAATGTATGTACGGTTAATTTGGCCCAATTAATACAGTAGGTTGTACATCCTTGCTTCTCTGCAAATTACAGCAAGGGAGTAGTAAATATTCATAAATCAGGATAGGTCAGCTGTACACACAATCCCATGTGATTATTAACTATACTATATGCAAATCCTTAAAGAAGCAATAGTTAATATTTAAATTTTATTATTAGTATAACTAATTTGGAAAATTAGAAATAATTAAACTATAACAAAAACAGATTATGGCAACATCTCAGTTCAATTTGTATTACATAGCTTGGGGAAAGAAGAAGAAGAAGGCAGCAATAAAATCAGTTTGGAGATCTACATTTCGGTTTTTGAATGCTCATGCTGCTCTCATTAATCAGTGGTAATTCATGGCGTCATCAATTATCTCCCAGGGCCCAAGCTCCCAGCTTATAAAGATCTTTTGAATTCTGCATTTGTTTCCACAATTAGGAAATAAAATATTTCACAATAATATTGCTTAATAATAATGCGTGTAACCTTACCAAATCACCTGTTAAATGTCTGAGCTCACTGATTTAACGAAATCCTAGGAAACACCCTCAGAGTTAGTCTTTAAAATACTGTCACAATATGTTACTAAAAACAAACATATAATCAAACGTTTGTGTTCATGATTTAATATTCAAAGCAGCTCGGGTTAGCATAAGTATCTAGTTGCTATCTGATCCATCTGAAGTCTGTGAATTGAAAAATTCATTGAGCAGAAGTGCACTGTATGTTACTTGTGCATAAGAGCTACAGACTCATTTTCCACACGGGCTGCATGTCTGCCATTTCAAAGGAAGCAGCTGACAAGCTACGAGCTATTGTTCAGAAGAAAATATTGCTACTCTGAGCAGTATGGTTGGTGTTATGACAGAAAACAGCAAGTGTGCTGGCAAAGATAAGATGAGAGCTTCAATAGTGTGACAATCAGACGTTAATAGTGAATCTCCCTTCCCCCCATTCTTTCCATTTTCAAACATTTGTCTATTAATGGTGGCATACATCTGGCTAATTTCCTTTTACTTCTACTAACAGGTGGTGCAAAGAGGAAGAGACCTTACTTAACGTTACTATTTTAAGGCTTGTCATCATGATAGAAAAAGCCTAAACGAGGTATGTGAAGAGCTTTAGACTAAAAACAAAAAAGCAAGTCATTAAGATTTACTTTTGACTGACTGATTTTGAAAAGCTGCAGCGTTAATCCTTGAGGCAAATCAACACTTTTTACTACATATTCATCAGTCTCTATATTGGCATTTAACCTTTCAATATGAATAGCAAAGTGAATTTAGAGACTTACTTTGAGTGTAACAGCAGCGGCTTTAATAATGAAATCATTGACGGATACCTTGATTTCTTCTAGAGAGAGAGAGAGAGAGAAAGAGAGAGAGAGCGATGGGTAAATGAGTATTCACTTTGGTAAGACTGAAAGACTTCAAGCTTGTGTTAATTCGTTTTCATTTTGGAACATTTTTATATACCTTAGCTGACAAACATCTGTACAATCTGTGAAGATACATAAATTTCTCTGAGGAGTGTAACTGAATACATAAAAATTGCCAGAAAAGGGTCACAGACACCTGGTCAAGTGCATCAGTGATAGGTTACTGCAGGGCACCAGACAGAACTCAGGGGAAAATGTATTCATCTCTAGAGATAAATGAAGACCCAACCTTATTAACTGCCTAGTCAAGGTCATGGTTTATGTAAGACTTTGAGTTTGTTTAGGAAATAGAACAAAAAAACAAAAAAAAAAGTGTTACAGCATTTGTACCTCA
Organism: Clarias macrocephalus; assembly: GCA_011419295.1. Taxonomy (NCBI): domain Eukaryota; kingdom Metazoa; phylum Chordata; class Actinopteri; order Siluriformes; family Clariidae; genus Clarias; species Clarias macrocephalus. The sequence continues at coordinate 106,927 of JAAGKR010001653.1, forward strand.
AAGCTCCAGGGTCTTGAGATTGATCCAGAGCTGGTGTGAGACGGTAATCACCAGCCACCTTCCGATACAATATTATCATGATAGCTTGGTGCGATTTGATTCAAATTGTGATTCTATACGCATCATGATTTTATAAATATCCCAATTCGATATTAGGTTTTCCAAGATTTTCCCTCAATTTTATACCTTAGTTCTCACTTAAAACCAAATGCAGCATTTAAATACTTCAAATACAATAGTTTATCAATTAACTGAGTTGCATGTGTATCAGTCATCCACCATAATTATTATTTCTTAAATGTGTAAAAGAGTAAATAGTACAGAGTGTACCATTTACTCTATTAAGGAATAGTGTAATACTGTAAAATGAAAATTATTAATTCTCAAAATGGTGCGCACGCACGCACGCCCTCAAATGGCTCCAAAGTCTCAAAATTCAACTTGAGTTCAACTAATTAGTACTCAAGGTGACTTATGCAAGTACTGTATGTGTAATGAGCGTGTTTGAGACTAATTCGCTCACAGAGTTGGAAAAAAAAAGCAGATTGAAAGCTTATAACATGCACAATTGTTAATAATGTAACGCAATAAAATGTGTTTCTGTTGCGCCACTTGGAAGCTTCTGCCTTAGGTCTGTGTAAAAAAACAATTTTGGAGTCAGTGTGGCGATACATGAATTGCCACACAAAAGAATCACGATTCATAATTAAAACATTTATGTTCCTATCTCTACTGTGAAGCTTCCCTGCATGTTCTCATTTTATTCATGTTTATTGCTTGGCCAAACAAAACAAAAAAAAAGTTACCACCTGGATTTCACTATGCAAATAGTTAAGAGCCTTCCATTGAATAATTACTGAAGTGATTATTATGGTTCAGCTGGCAACAAATTAACCCTTAACTGATGCAGTGAATAGCTTCTGATTTCTTAAACAACCAAGTCAGAAGACATATCTTGTGGTTGTGGCAAAGATGCTACTCTCTCTCAGAAGGGTCTAATTATTGGCCTGCATCTACTAAAATTGGGTTAAATACTGTAAAATGCATTATTAAAACCTGAAAGGATAGTGCTGAACCACCATTTTAAGGAAGAATTTCCACACTTACAATGCAAAAAAAACCTCAAGGGATTGGGACTAAACAGCTATGGAGCCTTAAAAAAAACATTTGTTAGTGAAGCCAAAAAAAAAAAAAAAAACTTCAATTTGTGAGGGGGCATAAAGAATGGATTGCGGAACATTCTAAAAAAGGTCATGGTCTGATGATTTCAGATTTACCCTGTTCCAAAGTAATGGGAGCATCAGCTGAGAAGAGAGGTGGACACACTAATGCTTGCCCAGTGCCTATGGTACAAGTCTGTGGGACAATGTTGTGGTCAGTGTTTGCTACAGGTAGTCAGGTCTACATTTAGTTAAGAATATACTGAATAACCAGGATTCACCCCTATAAATGGAATTTTTCTTCTCTGATGGCATGGGCATATTCCAAGATGACAATGCCAGGATTCCTCAGGCTCAAATTGTGAAAAAGTGGTTCAGTCCTAAACTCCATTGAGTGTATTTAGAATGTGCTGGAAAAGACTTTTTGACTCTCTGATCATCAGTGCAAGATCTTGGGGATCGTTGTGAAAAATGGTTGTGACTCTGGACTGAAATAATTGTTGTGACTTTGCGACCATAGCTTATGGAATTGTTGTGACTTTAGCTTATGGAACAATGCCAAAGTCGTAATGAAAGCAAAAGTCCAACAAAATACTTGAGCGTGCGACTTTTCTTTTTGGCCAGGCAGTGTATGTTCTCTAGTTTCTGTGTTTCTATCACCAGAGATGCTGGTAGGAGGATAGGCTATTATAAACTAACTACAGATAGGTATGAATGAGTGCCTGCGGCATCTGCCAATAATTTGGAGGACCAACCCAGGTGAGTTTTCTCACCTTCTTCCCAGTGTAACTGGGATCCAGCTTTGTGTAAGTCACAACCTTGACCAGGACTAGGGGTAAGCTATCTGAAAAACGCTTGTGTGTATTTCTAAGCTAAATGTTGATGAATAATACATATCATGGTATTCTCTATGAAGTGGGCTTAGTGTTCAGTTGCACGTCAAAGCCACATGTGAGGGGTAACAAGCAATTTTAGTAAAACAACTAATAAAAATAAAATGAAAGGGTTTCATTCAATGTTTAAAATTATACACAATTAGGCCTATTGCTGAAAAGTTTCCTCAGTTGCTCACAACAACAAAAACAGATTATTTAAAACAAAGTTAAACAACACAAAAATGTAAACAGAATGAAAATAACAGCAGGCTAATTTACTCTGATGAAGTATCTAAGTTTTCTATAAACCATGAAACCTCCAGAGTTGTCACAGAGAGAAATAAATACTTATATATTGAGTGAATATTGAAATGTGCTTTCATTTGAAGCAGAAGACTTTTTGGGCTGTGAAGCCTTCACCCGAAAAAAAAAAAGCAACACTTTTCATACTGTGGTTTACTGTGTTAATGCAGCGCTAAAAACATTTTACATATTACATTTCCATCACAACTTTTTGCATTTTACATGTAATACATAATCCGTTCCAGCTAGCACTATAGCAGATTTCAACAAGGCAGCACAAATTGTAAACATCAGGTTTGGGTGCAGGGCTGTGTGGAGATAGAAAGGTAGATTGGGAAGCGGCTGTGAGGAGTGTCGAAGAGGAGTGCTGCAAACATGGCATGGATTCACAGATGAAGCGGGTCATATAACCCAACATCAAACTTTCTTGATATAATCAACATTGTTTCATCCTATACCTCGCTTTGAAATATCAATATACCTTAAAACAGTGATAGTACCTTCCATCCCTATTATGAACTCAAATGACATAGAAGCATCAGTGCAAGAACTCACAGCGCATGCTGGCAGAGCTAGCATTTTTATCACTGCTGTCCCACTTAAGTTTTCCAATGTGGCAAGTAGTTGGGTTCATATTTAACTTGGTTCACTCCCAATTTTACACTCTGAATGCAAGTGAAAATATGGACTATTTGGAGAACTAAACAGATACATATAGTGACATTGTGTTTCACCCATGAATTGCTTGAAGTTTCTCATGTAAATGAGTTTGACAGAGTTCTAGTGACACTAGATTTTCAAGAAAGCTTTTACACATACACAAAAAAAACCCTGTCATTAGTCATGACACTTTGGAAATCATTGCGATTTTGAACTTTTACAATCTGTAAATGTCAAGCAACCAAGTGAGATTGACATCTGAATATTTTAGCCATCATGTTAAGAAAATGAATTAAGTATTTATTATGATACATATTAAGCCCTATTAAAGATAGTATAGTTAAGTAAATGAAAAGCATAACCAAATTTATCAGAACAAATAAAGTTATTGCGATGGGTGGCAAAATGTCACCATGTTGCCTTATTACATTTACTCTTTTTCATTTGAAACAGGGTTTAGTAAAGTAAAGCCAAGTAAAAAGCAAATTTCTCTGACTGTGCCCTGACTGTACTATACGCTTTTTCTTACCTTGGGCTAACTCTTTGCGAAGCTGCATCACAGCACCCAGGTCACAGTCCACTGAAGCATAGGCATGGGGTATGGTGGTCTTGGACTGTGTTAGTCTCTGTGCGATCACTCTCCGCACGTTAGAGGCTGGGATCTCTGTGAATGTGCCCTAAAGCAGTAAGGGGGGAAAAAAAAAGGTTTGGTCCAGAGATCCACTGAAACAATTTTATTGGTCTACTGCTGCATCATTTGGTGTGCATGCTGTATTATCAAAACTAAATAAAATTTGGAGTGGAATAATAGTGCAGATTAAATTAGTAAAAATACTAAAAATTGTATATTGATAAATATTTAAAAAACTGCATTATATTTTCATTCCACTAATTCTATCAGTGAAATTGTATTAACAGCAGAAACATTTTTAGCTCTGAAGAATATAACTCTATACAGTACATCTGCTTCACTCGTTCACCACTGAGCAGATGGAGGCCTACCAAAGGTAGTAATCCAAATACATTTACCTTAAAGTGAATAATGCTTCATGAAGTTAACAATGAATACTGAACAAAATGTAAATTCCTGACACTCTCCTCTTAAATGCATCTTCTATAAAGAACTTATCAGAACTTGGTACTTGGGCAGTTTCAGATAAACCACTAAACAGGATGTGTAGGATGCAAGCTGTTATAGAAGCTTAGAGAAAAAAGGTTTGAAAAAAAAATGGCAAAATGCATTTTGGAGACTGTGTTGTTCAATCATTTCATGCATCATTGAAATTTTTTTTTCAAGCATCACTGACGATAACTCGTGTGAAATGTTATTTTCACTTGAATCCTACACAACCTTCTGCTAATTACAAAATCATTCAACTACTGATATGAAATGAAGAATATGAGATGAAATGGTTTAAAATCACTTACAGACAAAACATGGTATTGGTGCTGAAAAGTGTCTCACCTACTGTAGGTGAAGATAGGATCATATAAAACCATTTTTTCATAATGCTCAAGGCTTCTTATCTCCCAATCCATGGTCTTTTTTTTGGAACTATGCATACTTATTTATATTTTTAATCAGAAAAAAATTAACACATTTGCTAAATACATGCCTTTTTATGCAGTGTCCGTAACTTTTCTGAGCAACAACTTTTTCAGGTCATGCGCTCCTATGCAATTATAGTATAAATATTTATAAAACAAACAAACAAAATAAAGAATAATTTCCATTTTAAAAGTATAGCTTTAAGCAAAACAGTATAACTGGGAAAATTACACAAAATCATCTTTCCAAAAACAGCTGGAGTTAGAAACTTGAAATTTTTAGGAATGCAAGATTGGTAATTTCCATAGAATGTTTCATAAACTTCAGAAGTAGCTTCTTTGGAACACACATTTTCTGTATTATATGTATAACATAAAAAAAATGTCAGCAGCAATATTGTGTTTTGGCTGTTATTGCAAGCCTTATGACATTGTATATACTTGTTCAATTACATTTTAACATTGCTTTTAATTGGTGCTATTAAAAATAAACAATGTCACAGTGGTAAAAAAAAAACAACAACTTTGAGACAGCATTAAAATATATAAATTACGTTTTCAAGAACAAATAGAAATACTTTAGTTTAGGATTTAATCACACAGATAAAGCCACTCACTGGAGCTCCAGGTTTTCCAGGAACTGAAATGGCTGGGTAAGGAGGTCGCGCTGAGACTGGTGCTGGTGAAAGAACATGAGTGGAGGAAGCAGGAGAAGGAGGCGATGAAGGAGCAAGTGGAAGAACAGGAGGAGGCGCCGACACAGGAGCTGCTCGTTGGGATGCATCTCCCTTCTTCACAAGGTTTAGAGCATCTCTGCACACAGGAGCAGGAAATACATGCCAGGACAGTCAGTAAACTCTTATTAAACAAATGTCTGAAAACAAATGTGTGAAGGTCAATACAATTAAGAAAACGTGAATATCTTAAAAAAAAGGCCATGCCTGTATGTTGATCTATGATTAAATAAAGTGTGAGTTTTCAATAATTAGCCTCATAAAATTAGAGTTGTGAGATCTGTGGTCAGCACTTCCAGCTATAATTCAGAGTAATTTAACATCACTCAGTTTATATTAAATGCTCTTATTCTAATACTTTATTCTTCATAGAATATTTTTATAGCAACACCTTATTTACAGGGACTTGAACACAACACACAATCTAAGCTTAATAATAATAAACAGATTTAATTAATAATAGAAATAATGTCTCAGTTCCGAGGGCTTTCACTCTCTGTTAAGAAGCTGACCTGCATTTGTTAGGAGCTTGTGAGGGAATAAATACTTATACAGTAGCTGTCATTATGTAAATCAGTAAAGTGAACCAAGTTGTTTTGCACATATTCAAAACAAACAAACAAACAAAAAACAATAGAATTAAGAACCGTAAATTTGTTAATTAATAACTCAATTTGTTTGTGTGTGTGAAAAAACTTGCACACTAAGATTACCACCCTTTCCGGCCCGCAATATATGTTTTTCCAGAATGACAATTTGCTGCTAACATTGCATAATACTGCCTTTATATCATAAGCAACATCAGCATTAATATATTTGCAAATACAGTACTTTTTTTTGTATCATTGTTCAGTAAACCGCTAGGCGTAAACCTATATAAAATCTAAAAATGATTTACCAAATTATTTGTTCTATTGTAAGCTATTAATTATAATCAAAAGAGTTCTACTACAGTTCATCATCACTTTACCAAATTTTACCACCATTTTACCAAACCATCTCTTCTGACATTCATCTGACAACATTTAATACCCAATCTGTAGAGCTTACTCCTCAGGTCAACATTTTTGCAATGTCTACCAAGTTAGTTAGACTGACATCTTTTAATTTTAGGGAAGATTTCCAGAAGAAATTACTTCTGAAATACGACTTTCACAACAGAGAGGGCAATCATATTTCTGTTAAAAAAGGTATCTGTTAAATTCTCTAGTTAATGCCATATCTGCATGTAAGGGAACAAAATCATTCAAGTCACATCAAATGCAAAGGTATGTTTGAGAGTGAGAGTAAGAAAGCAAGAGAGAGAAAGAGAAGCAATTGAAACAGGGGGCTCATGGATCAGTGAGCACCTGGTTATATAAGGCCATGATGGGCAGGAATCAGGTGTTCTGATGCCTCTTAGCTTGTTATAGCCCAGTGCACTGTGAACTTTGCTCTCTCTCTACACACATCAGGCCTTTCAGTGTCAGCCAGCTGGCCTCACACTCTCAATTCACAAACATTCAGTCTCCCGTTTCCTCCATCCCCCCTCCTTGCTTGTTCTATGTTGATATAATTGTCCATCATTGTTTGGATGATGATGGGAATCTTCCAGCTGACAGGATCAAAGTACACTCCCTAGAAAGCGTTTGCATACACAACAAAACTGACACTCTGAACGGGAGTCATACAACAATAATCCAAATAGGAGAAAAGCCCTCAGAGAGACTCAAAGCATGTGACAAAGGCTTGGAATTTGTCTTAAGCTCAATGACTAAATATAAAAAGGGAATTGATGATGATGCAGTGCGAGTTCCTGTGTACCACACCTAATGGCTCTTTCAGAACACAAACCATCAGTGCGCCCACATAGACATGCTCGAGCATGATCAATACCTAATAAGTGACCTGGAACAGTATGTAAAAGTTCTGATGCTACACCCACACAGGTCACTTGGAAGCTCAATAATATAATCATAAAACAATGAGATGAATATAGTCAGAGCAACAGAATAGCACTGCTTCCTCACAGCGCCAGAGTCTCTGGTTTGATTCTGAGCCTGCGGTAATGCCTGGATGGAGTTTCAAATTTCTCCTTTTGTCTACATTAGCTTAAGTCAAACAGTTAAGAATACATTTTCTAATACATTATTCCAATACATTTTTTACATACATTATTCATGCCAATAATCATAGGACATGTTAAATTTACACTGACCATGGAGTTGTAAATGAGGTTAAATACAGTGCAGTGAAAGTATTTGGCCCTTCCTGATTTTTTTTTTACATATTTGTCACACTTAAAATATTGAAATTATCAAATAAATCTTAATATTACCCAAAGATAATACAATATGCAGTTGTTAAATAATGACTACTACTACTAATTTATTATTTAGTACTTGTCCCATGCTAAATCATGAATGAACTGTGATTAACCACATTTTTTGGAAAGCCAAGCTAAATTTTGTGACATCCACGCCTAATTACTACCAGACCTGTTAAATCAAGAAATCTCAAAAAGCAACACATCACGCCGCAATCTAAACAAATTCAAGAACAGATGAGTAATTGACATGCATCAATCTGGAAAGGGTTACAAAGCCATTTCTAAGGCTTTGGGACTCCAAAGGGAACCAGGGAATGACACCGAGAGTCATTAACCACAAATGGAGAAAACATATAACAGAGGTAAACCTTCCCATAAAAGAACTCTAAAGTTCTAAAGAACTGCAGGTCTCACTTGCCTCAAATATGGTCAGTATTCATCGTTCAATAATAAGCAAAAATGACATCCATTGGAGTTGCATGACCTCAAACAGGCTGTTCATGCTCGAAAACCCTCCATTGTGGCTGAATTTAATAAATTCTGCAAAGAGGAGTGGCCCAAAATTCCCCTACAGCGACAATGATTCAATGCCAGTTATCACAATCATTCGATTGCAGTTGTTGCCACAACCAGTTATTATTACTTATACTTTTTCCATTAATAAATGGAATCTATATTTAAAAAAAACTGCGGTTTGTATTTATTCAGTTTGTCTTCATGGAATATTGAAATTTGTTTGATTATTCATTTAAGTGAGGCAAATATACAAAAAAAAAAAAAACAGCAGATTCTTTTTTACAGCAGTGTAAAACATTAAGCAGGGTAATAACTGAGTGATTTCCATTTTGGTAATATTAACTTTAGGTCTTACTTAGTAATTGGTTTAGTGCTTAAACAACAATCTACTCAAAACTTTCAAGGTTTTTTTTTTTTTAAACCAGGAAAATTCTGTTTTAAATACCCATTTTAAAATCCCTTAAAAATGTTCCCTTAATGTTTGCAGCATTTCCATGCAACAAGCCTACCAGTATGCATTTCAAAGACATGCGTCATACCCTGCCCACACTGGGATTCTGTGTAAGACTTGTTATTTTAAACCATGCCTCATGATTTGTGGGAAATCCCAAAGATCTGCAGTGAACTACTGTGAACAAATGCTTTACGTACGCTTTATTTTGTTTAACTGAAAACATCTAACAAATACTACTATCAGCTTTCATATGAATTGTGAGATTTTTGTTTGCAAAGAGAAAATTTCTTAATGCCCCTCCTCTTTGTATAAAATATTACATAATTGTGTCTGACCTCATCCAAATGGACTGTGCCATGTTGTCATGCCACTTTGTAGACTCAGAGGGGAGGCTACATGCTGGGGAATATTATTAGATAAACTTGCACAATACAGTGAAGGAACTTAAAGTCTTAAATGGTAGGTCATGAAGATAAAGCCAGGAAAACAGTGTACATAATATATTTAAGACAATGGGCAGTGTGAGGCAATAATAAACAATAGCATAGCTATTTGCAGACGTATAGGGATGGTTTTGCAAGGTGCTAGCTTTCTATACAATGGTAACTATAAGGCTCTTAAAAATGATGTAGCTCGTGCTAAAATACAATCTACACCAATGTCATAGCAGTAATAACCCAAAAGTAATGAAAACATAATCAGACATAGTAAGTCCAGCAAGGTTGTTGTAGTAGAAACAAAACATTAACCCTTTAAAACCTTATTTTACTGAAATGTTATTAAGCTGTTATTAAACAGCAGCAGTAAGCAAATGTTAGCAGATAGTACATATTGTATAATGACCACACCAAAAAAGGGAAAAAATTATGATGATGAGGTAGGAAATTCTGATAATCACTAAGGATTACTCATTCAGTGTGTGGTATTTATACTTCTCTGTTTGCCATAAGCTACTTCCCCAAAAAGACTTATGTTATACAGTGTGTGTATGGTTGCTTAGCCTCTTTTGTACTTGAACACACAACCATGCACACACCATGGTTACTGTTTCTGTAAGGAGCAGGGAGACAGGGGTAACCATGGTAACTCATGTTGCTAATGAGAACGCTGGTCAATGTAGCAGGCGTTCTTTCTCGCCTCCAGGAGCAGAGAGAATGCGCACACACACAGATCCCAAAGCTCTCTCTCTTTCTCTCTATCAGACATTCTAGTAGACATTCAACCTCCTTTGAGACAAAGCCCACTAAAACAACTGAATTAACACAACCCTTCCTGCATGTAAGCGCATGTGTGTGAGCATACGTTTGTGTTTTCACACTCACTCCTTAGTGATGAGCCCTCTTGGTCCACTGGCTGTAGCCAAGTGAGGATCCAAACCATGAGTTTCTAGGATATGTCTGGCAGCAGGACTTAACCTCAACCTGAGAAGAAAACCCCACACACACACACACACACACACACACACACACACACACA
>JAAGKR010001654.1:0-15000 GCA_011419295.1 Clarias macrocephalus
TGCATCTGACAGAATAAGTTTCGCGAAGCGCTTCCTATTTTTCCGCCTTATTTTGTACTGACCTCTGTGTTTTCCCCCAGTGTTTTCTCAAGTTTCCAGGGTCATAGTGGTTAGATTTAATATTCCATTTGAAGAAAAACTTTTCCAGTCTGGGTTTAAAACCGAATAGAGATACAGGTATGAATATAAACAAGTGGCGCGATGTTACACGGGGAAAGTGCACTCGGGTTGGAGGCACGTTTCAGCTCACGCTTTTGAGTTTGCACTTATCACGGAGGTGTTTTTGCTTAGAAATGCAGCCTAATTGAGTCTGAAAATGGTTCCAAATAACAGGTCCATAGTCTAGTCACACACGAGACTAATACTTCAGAATCAATACCATCCCAGACTGCTAATCTAAGATACGAGGCATTAGCCGGCCATTGAAATGCCTGTAATTTGTATCTGATTCTCATACAAAGGTGATTGCAATCCTCAGAGAAAGAAATAAAAAAATAAAACAAACATCCTTACTTCACCCCAGCAGAGAAATGAATGGCAAATCGCTTCAAAAGGCCACCTTGTTCACATGGGTGAAAAGGGTAAGTGCTGTCAGGAGCAGATATCTGAGTCAAATGATGGAGAACAGAGAAGCGAACCTTTGCAAAGAATACAGAAAGGAAAAACCTTTCACTCGAACAGTTTTATTCCTCTTATAGGAAAGCGTAGAACTCAGGGTCAGAAGGATCTTTACCTTGCTTTCATTTGAAGTGTAGTTGCAGCGCATACGGCCCCTTGAAAATGGACAGCTGCTCATGATGGTTACTTACACTGAGAGTCAGTAAGAGAAGAATAAGTGCACCGCGAAGGAATATGTACGACTGAGAGCAACAGCTGACCTTTGGTTTATGGAAGGCCAATAATTCAACGTCGAAATAATTAACGAAACTTTTGCTGATGCAACTATAAATTCGCAATAGTTCCTTATGCCCACAAGAAATTGGTGTCTTTAAATGAAACTGTGTGAAAGCATAAAAAGCATCATTTCTTTTATACTTTCATGACACAGTGTGATGGCAGTGTGCTGTACTATGAAAACCTTTGAATTGCAAGGGTCTAAGTTTTCCTTCTCCTTCTTCTTTTTAATGAGGCACTGTGGTGCAGAAATTAGCATTGCCGCCTCACAGCTCCAAGGTCCCTGTTTCTATTTCTGACCTAAAGGTACTGTCTATATACAGTAGATGGTCTCTGTAGATCTTCTCCTTGTGTCTATACGGGTTTCTTTTAGGTTCATCGGCTTCCTCCCAACCTCTAAATACCATGCTGGGGGGATGGAGCGGTGATTCTAAATTCCCCTTAGGTGTCAATTTGTGTGTCTGATGCAGACTGGTGTTCTGTGCAGTGTGTGTTCCCATATAATGCCCAGAATTCTCAGGATAGACTTTGCATTCATCGCAACCCTGAATATCAAATATGATATACGGTTTATATAATAAAAGTCTAAATTTCTAATAAAGGAAAAATGTTTAAGTGTTAACTGTAACCCTACTTTTGGCCCACATATATATATATATATATATATATATAATTATATCATAATTATATCATAATTATAACAATTATATCATATTGTTATCATAGTATTAGTATATATATATATATATATATATATATATATATATATATACTAATACTATGATAACAATATGATATTCATATATTAATATAATATACATCAAACTGAAGTTGTATAATTTTTTTTGGCTGACTATGTTCGAATAATTGTTAACGCAAATCACATTGCAGCAAATGAGTGCAGCAACTCAATACATGGTCAAGAAGTTCTTCTGTTCAAACTCAGAATCATAATGTGGAAGAAATGTGATTTAAGTGACTTTGAACATGACATGGTACAGTAGGTGGTCCCAGATGGGCTGGTCTGCATATTTCTGAAATAAAGTTCTCTGGGTGAAGATGCCTTATTGATGACAGAGGTCAGAGGAGAATAGCCAGACTGGGTCGAGCTGATAGAAAGGCAACTGTAACTGAATGCACAACATGTCGAACCTTGAAAAAGATGGGCTACAGCAGCAGAAGACCAGTTACACCAAATACCACTCATGTCAGCTAAGCGCAGGAAACTGAGCCTAAAATTCACATGGGCTTACCGAAATCGATTAACATGAGATGAGAAAAATGTTGCCCTCATAAGAGGAGTCTCGATTTATGCTGCAACATTCAGAAGGTACGGTCAGCATTTGTCACAAACAACATGGAAGCATGGTTGCAACAGTTCTGGTTGGTGCTGGTGTAATGGTCTTGGCACACTTGATTGAGCATTGTTTAAATGCCACAGCCTACCTGAGCTGAGCATTGTTGATGACCATGTTCATCCTTTTAGGATAACACACCTTTTTTTTTTTCAAAGCTACAACCATCTCTGTTTGGTTTCTTGAACATAACAATGAGTTCACCGTACTCAAACGGCCTCAACAGTCACCAGATCTCAATCCAATGGAGCACTTTTGGTATGTGGTGGAACAGGAAGCACCTCGTTAAATCCGTACATGAAGATTTAAGGCAGTTCTGAAAGGAAAATGGGGTCCAATCGAGTACTAACAAGGTGTACCTAGTGAAGTGGTATGCATGTTTTTTTTTTAGTTGGTATTTTTCATAATGATGGGTAACTTTAATGCTAAGTCCTTCTGGAGCAGTGTGGATTTTGTTAGGCAGAGATTGTGTGAACTTAATCTGAATGCATTCACAGGAAACCGCTGTTTAGGACATAATTCAAAGACTTCAGATAAGACAAAGATAAGTATCATATTTTCTTTGTATTTTGAAAAGCACAGAGCAGTACATCAAAGTCAGAGGTGACACTTTTTTTTTTAAATGAAGTTTAGATTTATCCAATACAATGTTAGCAAAAGTGTTTTAGTTCACAAAAAAATGTCTAAGCAGGTATGGGATTTGTTAGCATAGCTGATGTGTTACGCATATCAAAAGGGTGAACTATTCTCCATTACTCATATGCAAATGAAATGACTCATATGCAGCATTACAAACGTGAGGAAAGACACTTCAAATGATTAAATGACTTACATGATCTAAGATAATTAAACCTGGAATATTGTCAACAAAAGTGAAAGTTAGAAAAAACAAAAAAACAAACAAAAAAAAAACAAATCACACTGAACATGACCTTTAATACCCCCGACCTTGTCAATAGCTGCAGATGACAATCATAGAGAGACACTGAACAACTTGTAGCACGATGTAGTTGAGAAATCACCCTTCACAGCCTTGTTCTGAGCTGAGAGTATCTAATACCCAGGGTTTTTGTTGAGGCGTAAAAGTGGTGGAGTGTTAAAATCAAGGTCTGGGATTTTCTGATTGTTCACCTGAAGCCACTCAGTCACGTCTCACTGCTACCCGTTCCAAGACAGAGCAGCTGTCCCGAGGATCCATCCATATTTAATCCTCGGCATATTTTATACATGAAAAATACTACCTCATTCGTTTTTTTTGTTACCCCTCCTCCTATTTAATAGCGTTTTTAAACATTACTTAGAGATATTCCTCGATATTGTGCATGTTGTGAAATATATATATATATATATATGTATGACTCAATAGATCTTTGTTTATTGATAGCGGTGATTAAATAGGGTGGAGCTGGATCTAAGGGTGTGTTATATCGGCTGGTGAGAAGAAGCGTAGTAGAGATTCCATAATCATGATTCCTCCTATTGTTCTAAGTTCAGGGTGGCAGCCACCAGGAGACAGAGTGTTCTCGATTCCGAACCAGTAGACATCTCTGTGAAAATAAAAGAAAATTACGCCCTTTACAACAGCCAGACAGGATGACAGACTTCAGAATTGAAAATGGAGATTAAAGAAAATGACTCCTGAAGAGAAAGCGAGAGTTCAGTTAGGCAGTCAGATGCAGTCTAGCCTGAGATTTTGCCTTTTCTTTCTTTCTTTCTGGCTTTATGACAATGAAGAAAGAGAAATACAGGTTAATAGCAATGAATGTAATGTAATTTTCCACTGACAGCATCGAATCCTTAAAGAAGGGCTTGGATGAGATGTATCTGCCTCGAAACACAAAAGAACTCAAAAGCTGTTCTATTAGTTAGTTGCCAGCATCCTGATGGATTGGGTTGTAATTGCTTTCTGCAGTGCTGTTCTGAACAATAGATTCCAAAAAGACGCATGTCCTGATTTTTATAGAAGTGTGCATTGTGTGACTTATAATTAGCTGAGCTTGTGAATTTTTTTCAGCGCTCGCTGTTAGTCAACACGCGGCATTTCTGAGGAGACGTTTCGAAATTTTGAAACTTACACGTCCACATGCGGATGCACATGCCACACGTGGAGATGACACTGGCGATGCTGAGCGCCCTGCCGCACTCCGGGCTCATCAGGCAGTTCTTGGTACTCATGCAGCACCGCACGCAGCAGTTCGGGCCCGAGTCGGCACGCTTGCTCTCCGAGTAGCCTTTATCCACGTTGCATGTTTGCTGCTGCCTTATGACATCAGGGTGGCCCCTCTTCATATAATCCTCCTCCATGGCGAAGGTCCAGGCTCACGTCTGTGGGAACGTGTAAAGGAGATAGGCAGCGACAGACTCCGGGGCTGAAATAACCAATCGATAGAAATAATGTTACACTATCCGAGGCCATCCTTTTGTTGTCATTAACTGATATGGAAATCGGTCGATAGTATACGGATCATCGAGCTGCTATCTGCACACTGCTGTCATACACCGTGCCTTGGCAGGCCACCAAAAGGACACCCAAAACCTTCAAGGGCAATTAGCTACATATCTGACCTGCTTCAGTAGTTTCTGTTTTTTTTTTTTTTTTTTCTTTCCCCCCACTGTGGCAAAGGTATGCGAAACCAGCCAATGCAATTGTGCGTGCGAGGTGGGTCAACTCCTTGAGTGCCATGACTCAGCAATCACCTAACAGATAACCATTAAAAACGGCACTCAGACCGCCATCCATATTACCTCTGAGGATTTGATTCATTAACTTTAGCTCTGGGCTAACTACTTTATTACCATAGCATTACAGGTGTAGAACAATGGATGCACGGTCTACATTTCTGCGCTTTGCACTTTTCTGAAATCTCTCAGTGTATGACAATGGCTATAGGAAAGGCTCAAATGATGAAGCAGCAGTGCAATTTACCTCTGCTATACCTTCCAGAGAACAGTTAAACTTTTATGTGTGTTATTTTTCTTGAATTGTTCTTAGGCCCTAGCGGATTCTATTCTCTCTCTCTCTTTTTTTTATTTTTTTTTTAAGAAATCGAATTAGATGGAATTAAAATCCTCAATCACACTGCTGTCACAGACAGAGAGCGCACAGAACACAATAAGAGCCGAGTCTTATCAAGTATTCTTTATTTACCTCCCGAGCTTCCTCTTTGTCTTCTTTTCCCCCCTTCAAATGTGCTCCAAATGAACCAGACAAAATCCTTCACATCGTCTTCACTTCTACCTTCACGGCTTTTCTGTTGCTGATAAAGTCATTCTTTAGGGCAGTGGTTCTCTTTAAATCACGGAACAAACCAAATAGCCTTGGCCCTGGATTGGAGCTCTTCTAAGGGCGTGTATTCAGGTTCCTCCAGCCTGTCGACTTTCGGCAGACCATTTACTGTTTCCTGCATATCGCAGATTCCTGTGTGCTACCTAATTTTAGGTTGTTGTGATGTTTCGAGCGTATGTACATACGGTAAAAGCAACCGTTTGGCTTGCTATGAATATGTCAACATCTTCTTAGACGGAGAGATTTAAATGTCTAGCTAGATCAAACGTTAAATAGTGTTTCGTCACCACTGGAATGTAAATTGATCCAGGGATTTCACACCCTCTCAGATTTTAATGAATAAACCCAATTTAGTTGCAAAGTGTTGAAACTGGCGACAAAATGGAGAAGTGTGAGATGCGTCCATCTGGTTCAAGAAGTTTTCTGTCGGCGGTTCATGTCCTTATCAATCTAAACAACTTGGCCTCTATTAAAGAAGCTGAAACGGATCCGACTAGGAAATGTAAGGGTCAAGCAGAGATGACATCACTCACTCACTCACTCACTCACTCAATCACTCGTCATCTATATGGCTTTATCCTGTAGACAGGGTCGCAGGGGGCCTGGAACCTATCACAGGAGATTTAGGGCATGAGGCGGGGTACGCCCTGGACTGGGTGCCAATCCATCACAGGGCATTCACACACTACGGGCAATCTGAGAACACCAATTAGCCTAATCTGCATGTGTTTGGACTGTTTGAGGACATGCTTTGGAATGCTTGGTTAATGAACACAGGTGGTTAATGAACTACATCAGCTAGGAAGGTTAAACTCAAATGTTAAGGCATAGGATTATAAAAAATAATAAACATTCATATTTTCTGTAGTCAGAAATGTGGCACTGTATATTGAATAATACATTAAGCAGAAGATGAAGGTGCAGCAGATGTCCAGACACAGGTGGCAGCAGCAGGAGCAGCACCGGTCCCCAAATGACCTTTGTTACTACAAGGCACAATAGAGCTGCTCATCATATGAGGGGATGAGCTGGAGGCCTTGAACCATTTCAGACCCATTTCTCCCACAGGTATTACCTTGGACTATAGTAGTTTAGTACAACTACTTGGTTTGATAAAAAAAAATTTTTATGATTAATTCACTAATACAATCCCACTACTAAGGTAAGTATGGAAAATGTGTGCAGTTATGTTTTGACTTCTTATTAGCATCATATTGGAGCTAATTGTTTTTGTTGACTCTTTGAGATTTGAATAAAGTCAGTTAAATTAAATTCAAGTGACTGGTCAAATGTAAAAAATACCCACTCATTCACTCACTCATCATCTATGCCGATTTATTCGCCTGGAGCCTATCCCAGTAGACTTAGGGCACAAGGAGGGGTACACACTGGATGGAGTGTCAATCCATTGCAGAGCACACAAACACACACACACGCTCATTCACACACTATGAGCAATTTGGGAACGTTAAATAGCCTAATCTGCATGTCTTTGGACAGGGAGGAAACCTGAACACCCTGATGCACGGGAAGAGCATGCAAACTCCATGCACACAGACCCGAGGCAGGAATCGAACACGTTACATGGAGGTGCGACAAATGAGAAATAATTCAAACAAAATTATGATAAAAAATTTCTATAATGGTGTGGTTGTGGTTTCCACCACTGTAGCAAATAAAGGAAAAATTCACAAATCCCCTGGTTACATCTCATGAACCATATTCTGAGAGATATGAAACCTTTAAATAACTGGCTAAAGTTTTTTTTTTTTTTACTCATGTTGACCTACTGACCTAAAGATGATTTTTCTTTACTCTGGGAATATGCAGATTGTCCAGTGACCAGAAGAATTCTTAGAGTATTTATTTTTTATAGGTATTTTAGTGAAGCTTCACATGCTTTTATTTTCACATCAAGATGAAAAAGGAAGTGATTGTGCTTGTTTATACCGGTCTACAGTATATCAGGGTTATGCTTAAGTTTTCCAACACCATTTACACAGTTTTCTAATTTCTGGCTTGTATATGGCCTGAGATCACATTTATCTCTTATGACTAGTTATGCATTGGTTTGTTGGATCAATCTAACAGCTTATACGATGGCTGATGTTAATTTTGTTGGTCTAGTAAGTCTAATAAGTGGCATTACAATATCTCGTATAACAAAAAGGACACACAAATGAAAATGTCAAAATGTAAAAAAGAAATATCAAGTAACATTTCAAGAGATATGCAAAAACATTATATAGTTAATATATTAATATATATTATAATGTATATTATACTCTATATACAAATTAATTAATTAATAAATTATAAATATGTTATAAATATTAGTAGTATGAATATAATAATAATAATTATTAAATATTTTGTTTCTAAAAACTTTTATTTATATTTTACGTTCAAAAAAGTTTTTTCATGGGTTATGCAAGTTTTTACAAAAAAATAATCTGTCTGTGAAAGAAGGTTATTATTAAAGGTTGTTTCAAACATCTGTTGAATTAAATGTGTTCTTATTCAAAGTGTGAATGGCTTAATGTTGTTAAAACAGGTCAGTTTGTACGATAAGTATATTTTTTTAGGGGAATAAATAACAAATGAATAAATATAAAATCATCTGTATCTGTATCAGCCAAGAATTTTTCAATCATTGCATCCAGTGTTGCCCGATTGGGTGAATTCCCGCTTAATTGGGTGAGTTTGGGTCCAAATTGGTGTAGGCGGCTGAACATTTAAAATTTAGGCTGGTTTGAGATGAGCTTTGTGGCGTTTTCAAACGTTAAGGCTATATATAACAAAACTTATGAAACTTGCCAGTATTCCAGGCAATCAGTTATCACGATCTTAATGGACAGACGTATCCAAGTGCCGTGTATCTAATAACCAAATATTGATTACTAGACATAGGTGCTGACTCGCCATCTTTCGTGGTATTTTGGGGGACTGAAGTGTAAAGTGATGATGCCGAAGTCTGTGCATTTAAAGTTAAGATCTCATCTTTATGTCTCCAGTAATGTAGTATATGTTAATTACACCCTATTATTTTTTTGTGCCTATTTTAATAATGCGCTGTGATTGTTTTGGTGCTTGTGCAAAGAGGTGGATTATACCGTATCGTTCTTCTTAAGCTAAAATACAGAGAAATGCTCCGAGCTGTATCAATAAATGATCTTTCGCTTTTAATTAGTTTTACTCTTAGATAATGTCAGCAAAATTTTCCACAAAGGACTTACAGTAAGATTTATCTGCAGTGTAGATTACTGACAGTAAGTATGCGTTCATTGTTTTGACACTGTGCAGCGTCAACTCTGAAGCAACGTCTGTCAGTTACAGTCTATGAAGATAAACATCTCAAATAAAATCGTATTAAAACTTATAACGGAATTGGCTGAAAAGCACGTTTCAGAATGACAGTCTGGGACCACAAAGGCATGAACGAGTGTGTGGCTGATATTCTTATTTTACTACAACTGTAACCTCATCCGTACTCCGGTCCAGTAGGTGTTGGTGCTTTCGCATTGTCGACTGAATTATTGCTATTGAATTCGTAACTTGGCTGCCCACTGTTGTGTGATGTGGTTGAAGCATTACTGTACAAGCTGCAAATCTACAGTACAATGACCGAATGATGAACTAAATGTTGGCCAGATATTGGGGGAGGTGCATTGTGGGTGCATTTTCACAGTTTTTGAAGAGTTCTATATACAGCATAACCTTTGCAAGACTTGATGTGACATTATTATTGTTACTTATTCAAAGTTGACTCAATGAATGCTGTTATCTAAAGAACCTGGACTTTTTAAAATTTATTTTTTATCCTTCCTTGTCATACATATCCCAGAATCCTGCATCACCCTGCATCAGCCTGTTGGAACAAAAAGAAGTTTGTGGACAAACTTTGATTTCAGAAGTAGTTGGTGTAGTTACAGAATATGTCACTTAAGAAAAAAAGTCTTATCTCTTTATTTCTAGATATCACAGTAAAGGCAGCACCCTCAGTGTTTCTCCTTCAGAGAGGACCTCTTTTTGGACCACTTAACAGGCCAATATCATGAAAATCTCTGAAACTAAAGAGCTTAAAATCTTGACATTGTCTGTGACAAGTTTCAAATTGTACCACTCCATCCACGGTCAATAATGTTGTTTTATAGAATTTAAGCTCCACAAAACAGTCCATTTTGTATTTCTGGTTACACTGACATCACAAAAATAAAGACGTTTAAATTTCCCTACCCAGTCATTTCCAAACAGTTGGCCGTACATAGTCCTGCTGAAGTCAGCAGCAGTTGTTGAAGGAAAAGTTTTTTTTTTTTTTTTTTTTTTTTTGCAATAAGTTGTTAAGTGTGATGATCCTAAATGTCATGTTATGGAATATATCTCTACGGAATCATCACAAGAGGCTATGGGCTATGTGGTTATCACTGTCGTCTTGCACCTCCAGGGTTCGGGTTCGATTCCCGCCTCAGGTCGTCCTGCAAATTGCTCAGCAGATAGTAAATAACATTAGAACATGTCTCACTTTACCATAAACTATGTCCAGCAGAACAAACGTAAAAAAAAATGATATATGTTTTTTAGCCTCTAGTTTATTTGCTAATTATATAAATAAGATTGCAACATTAAATAAAACAGCTAAACCTTAACCGCGACATGTTTGCATCATTGTCTACCACTGCTTAAGACAACTCTGGGGGTTGGGGTGAATTTTTACATGGCTTATCAGTTAAAATTACATTAAGCTCTAAAGTTATGCATAATTTGAGTGACAGCTCTACGGCAGGTGGTAACCGGCTACCTCTAATTGTTGTAGTTTCCTCAAGAAATGTATGGGTGGACACACAACAGGGTTCCGTCAAATGATTGAATGATTTAGAATATGAATTAACTTTAGCACCCATAGCATTTAGCTAAACTAAAGCGAATCTTAGCTTTTTAGCTAATTAGCTAAGCTAAAGCTAAGCCTCCAAACAACAGCCTGTCTCTCCTCATTCCATGCATTAGCTAAAGGAAATTTATACAAAAATTATGTGCACTTTAGTTATATGAAATCTTCTGTTAGCTGCACTTATCATCGTTTATCGTCGTCTCATCGTTTTCTGTTCAAGGCTACTGTCTCCCCAGTCACTGCTGTGCAGGTGTGATTATGCTACATCAGTTTATTTGGATCTGCGGTGCGAGCAAAAATGGATGCAACACTTGTGATTTGCACGAAAGAAGAGCAGGGATGCAAAAGCTTGTCGACAGATAGACAAAGCGTATTGAAAAGCACAGAGATTATGTAGATAAGTTAGGCATTTGTCTTTTATTAAAGTTAATTCAAATCAATTTTACACCCAGAGTGCGGATCATTTTTGACTCTCCCACGGAAATTAACTCAAAGTTAGAAGGATGGCAACAGCCAAAGTTCTTTAAAATCGCTCTTCGGAAAACCTATAGGTGATGTCAGGGAGAGTTTGTTTGTACAGTCTATGATGACAAGAGAGCGCCTTAAAGGTATTCTCTTTGGTCAGGATCAATGTGCGAGTGAATTAATGAGAAGAATCGGGGTCAGAATACAGAGAGCCGGCGCACAGAGGATCAAAAAAAGACCAAAACAAAAGCGCTATGTCTGGGGAGATGGGGCTAAGACAGAATCAAGGGAGGGTGATGCACAAAGATCAGTCAGGTAAGCCGGGGCTCAGAGCTCACGTGACCTAGCACCTAGTTCCAGGTTCATGTACTTGATCACCATTATCTTTGGGCGTTTTTCACATTTGGTAAATCGTTTTCCGAGAACACTTGACCCCAACCTCTTGTTCAGTTTGATCAGTGAGAACACAATTGTTCCAGATTCGGTAACCATGCCTGAGTTTGCTTGAAGAGGTGGTCTCGGGCGCAGGCCGAATCAGATAAGTAAGCCTGATTGTACTTGAGAATAGAAATAGACAGCCGCTTAGACGCAACGTCATCAGTGTCGTCACTCTCCTCCGAAAAAGGTGGTGCAGGTGATCATTCCTGTCAAGCAGGAGCAGCAGCTGAGTTTCACCTGCTTATTTAGTCGAACTTGTTTTTCAATAAGGCCTTATATCAGGTGGGGCTTGTGCTTGTATGGAATGGAGCCATCATAGCAATCAGAGTTCAAATTCCTTTAGAGGGCGCCCTCTTGTGGTGCGGTGGAGAAGTGCCCATGACATGTTACAAAGATTTATATCTTTATTTATTTATTATAGAGAAAATGAACTTTCAGGGAATATACAAATAAAGAATGACATCGGAACCTCCAGTACAGATTGGACATGTCCTGCTGGTCTAAAATCATTCATTTAACATGCATGCGATGTGTTCTCCTTATACTGTACGCCACCTCATGCTCTCGCCGTCTATCATGTAAACATTTAAAGGTAACATCTCACCTTTATGTCTGGAATAAAGTGGAATATGTTCATTATCAGGGCCTATTTTATTATTTTGTGTGTGTGCGTGTGTGTGTATTTTAATAATGTGCATTGATTGTGCAAAGAGGAGCGTAGATGTAAACGGATTATATTGTTCTTCTTAAGCTACTTTTGCAGTACATGACCGGCGGTTGTTTATACCGTAATTATTTTGTTTAGCTCTCTGTGTGAGCTGCAGCTTTCAGAAAAAAAAATGTTGAAGAGCGCTATATAAATAAATGATTCTTTGCTTTTGGTTTTTTTGTGCTTTAATGTCAGCATGTCCTGCTAGTCTGAGATCACTCATTTAACACGCATGCACTGTGTTCTCCACATAAGCCGCCTCATGCTCTCGCTGTTTATCATGTAAACGACCGACTCCGCTGAGACTTATTCGTTTCATCTCAAACAATTGATGGTCACTGTTTGTCGGGGTAGCAGTTCTATTCTGGATGTCTGGCAACATTATTCATTCAACGTTAATGGCTGCAATCCACTCCGGTCTGTTCTCAGACATGCTAATGCGGTGTTGCAAAACACAGACAGGCTATCCAGGGTTAATTGCTTCAGAGTGATAGGGGGACCTAGACGGATAAGACATCCTAGCCTTGTCCTGAAAAGCTCTGTCAGCGGCGGTGGTGAAAAATCTACATGATTATCGGATGATATTGAAATCTGCCGCCACTCATTCGCGCAAATAGGAACAGGCAATCACATCCCCAGACAAACCCATTATAGGAGGAAGCAAACTGACGGCTCTGCCTAACGATTTATTTTAGCCCTCCATTGTTATCGGGACATGATTTCCTTACTGTTTTTGGCAGCTTCAATCTTCATTCTGTAGCAATTTTGCTGCTACAGTAAGTAGCCTGCAGATCACACACACACACACACACACACTGTGATATCACAGCTGACTGGGCTCAGGCACATCAAATTAAACAGCATTATGGCAGTGGGAATAGATTTCAGCTCACGGAACCAAAAGCATTACTTCAAACAGCCACGCAGACAGAGCCGAGTTCCTCCTAGAGGCTGCGACTAAGAGTTATCGTGGTGCCGCGGAACAGGTGGACGACACAGCGTATTGTATAAGAGAGGACGTCCCCAGGAGAGGTATACCCACTGATGCATATAACATGGAGTGGCACCCATGCCTCTAAAACAATCCTATTTTATCATGACCTTCTCCCCTGCGGCTGAATTGCATAAACCAGGCATTCCTCAATAACTCAGGCAGAAGGAAAGATGGACGAGGACAGGTGATATTGCACGCATATGTGTAATCCCTGTAATATATACAGTATGTATGTGTGGGTGTATGCGTAGGAGTAGCCTCCTGATACTCCACGGATACCCCAGGAATCTGAATACGCTTGGTTGTTTGTTTCCTTGTAAATATCTGTTTCCAGCATACATCCTATTGCAATGCCCACGTCAATATAAGGTTTTCTGAGGCGAATGAGCGAGGAGGAGGAGCAGGAGGAAACATTTTGGTGATGAAAAATGGTTCGAGGTGTTAACATCCTGTCTAACTCACAAGGCAATAAAGTCCAAACGTGTGTTTGATATATTGCATTGTTTGATCTTTGCGGGAACGGGAAGAACGCGACCTCAATGTTTCACGTTGCATTATTTGAAAAAAAAAAAAAAAAGAAAAAAAAGTGATGGGGCGAAGAGAAAATGTTTGCTTCATTGAAAAAATGATCTGAATACATAACAGCTATATAACTGTGTGTATGAGGGCGAGATGTCGTTCAAGGTCTCGGAGTTATTCCGAGCAACAGGCAACATTCCAATGATGCAAGAAAAAGTACATGGAATAGTTGAACCCAGCGCATTGGCGGCTCAGTGGTAGGGCTCTCGTCTGCCATGAGGAAGGATCGATTCCCAGCCAACGCAATGGGGATGCAGTGCCGGACCCAAGCCCGGATACGATGGGAGGATTGCGTCAGGAAGGGCATCCGTTGTACGGATCGAATGGTCCGCAGTTGCGACCCCTCGACGGGAGCAGCCGAAAGACATGGAGTGTAAATGATGGTCCATTATGAGTTCTCATGTGTCTAATTGATTGATTGATGGACTTATCTGGGGTACTAATCAATCACTGCATTGTTTTCGCCAGCACATTCCAATCATTAACCTCTGTCACTTACTCAAAGTCTTTCATAACCTCAGTTATATAACATAAGCCACCCACAAGGACAGAAACGCGGCACCCAGAAATCCTGCTCCTGTTGTGGATGCAGCTAGAAATGATCAAACAGGGCAGCTGGGATATAAAAGCGAGCTTGAAATAAATCTATTCTCTTAGCTGCACTGCCTGACTCTGGAGGGAGAGCCGCGGAGATGGCAGCCGTCAACAGGTCCTTCGCCTCATCTATCAAAGGAGAGAATGCGTTGTTAGTGAGGGAGAGTACACATCACGCTGGGGAAGTGCTGAATGACTGCTGATTTATGGACCGAGACTGACAGTGGCAAGCCGTGCAAGCAGGAACCGCTCT
Source organism: Clarias macrocephalus (assembly GCA_011419295.1). NCBI lineage: Eukaryota > Metazoa > Chordata > Actinopteri > Siluriformes > Clariidae > Clarias > Clarias macrocephalus. The sequence goes on from JAAGKR010001654.1 coordinate 14,456, forward strand.
CTCCAACACCTGAGCTCAAAAAGCGATGGAGATAGAAGGAAAGTAAGAGAGGATGAGCTTGAGAAAGAAAGAAAGAAAGAAAGAGAGAGAGGGAGAGACAGAAAAGATAAACAGTGTGTGTCTGAGTAAGTGAGGCAGTGAGGGAGTGAGTGAAGGGGAAAGATAAAGAGAGAAGGAAAAAAAAATCAATCTGGTAAGTCTTAAACACATCCAGATATAAAAAGCGTGCAGACTTTGGTTTTAATTTTAGACCTGCTACAGCATAATAAAAAAAATAAGCAGGTTGGAAAAGTTGTGATCACACACACACACAGACACACACAGACACACGCATGATTCAGAGCAATATGCTGTAGGTGGAACCAAGCTTAAAGAGATGCCTGTGGGTCATGCAGAAATGATGAGGAAAGTCAGGCAGCAGACAATGGCCTGATGGGAGATTTATTGGCAGCGGTGATGCCTGGGGGTGAAGCTCATGGGAGACTGTGCTTGTACGCACTGATAGAAAAGGACTAGCAACGCTAATAAAGCAGCAGGATGGAGCC